>JAAWVA010000035.1:386539-418069 GCA_015227895.2 Colaptes auratus | reverse complement strand
CTCATTGCACGTCACAGGCTCTTTCTTTGTGGCAGTGGATAAGAGAGGGGCCTCTTCCCGTGAAGCCTCCTCCTCCTCCTCCTCCTCCAGCCCTGGGTCAGGCTGCACCACCGCCTCCATCACCACGCAGAGCTGGTCCAAGCTGTGCTGGAGGCCTGACTGGAAGAGAAAGGGATTTTAGGGGTCTCCAAAGGCAGGCAGCAGAGGTGTCCTGAGGACAGCTTTTAAAGGGCATCTTTAACATCTGTATTGATGATCTGGATGAGGGCACTGAGTCCATCAGCAGTAAATTTGTGGACAACACCAAGCTGGGGGCAGGAGTTGATCTGCTGGAGGGCAGAGAGGCTCTGCAGAGGGACCTGGACAGATGGGCAGAGGCCAAGGGCAGGAGATGGAACACATCCAAGTGCCAGGTGCTGCACATTGGCCACAGCAACCCCAGGCAGTGCTACAGGCTGGGGTCAGAGTGGCTGACAGCAGCCAGGCAGAGAGGGACCTGGGGGTGCTGGTTGATGGTAGGCTGAACATGAGCCTGCAGTGTGCCCAGGCAGCCAAGAAGGCCAATGGCATCCTGGCCTGCATTAGGAACAGTGTGGCCAGCAGGAGCAGGGAGGTCATTCTGCCCCTGTACACAGCACTGGTTAGGCCACACCTTGAGTCCTGTGTCCAGTTCTGGGCTCCTCAGTTTAGGAAAGATGTTGAGCTGCTGGAAGGTGTCCAGAGAAGGGCAACAAAGCTGGGGAGGGGTCTGGAGCACAGCCCTGTGAGGAGAGGCTGAGGGAGCTGGGGTTGCTTAGCCTGGAGCAGAGGAGGCTCAGGGGAGACCTCATTGCTCTCTCCAGCTCCCTGAAGGGAGGTTGTAGCCAGGAGGGGGTTGGTCTCTTCTCCCAGGCAGCTAGCACCAGAACAAGAGGACACAGTCTCAAGCTGCACCAGGGGAAGTTTAGGCTGGATGTTCTATACAGAGAGAGTGATTGCCCATTGGAATCTGCTGCCCAGGGAGGTGGTGGAGTCCCCATCCCTGGAGGTGTTCATGCCTGTGGCCATGGCACTTGGGGCCATGGGTTAGTGGCCATGGTGGTGTTGGGTTGGTGCTTGGCCTGGATGAGCTCAGAGGGCTTTTCCTAGCAACACAATTCTATGATACTCTGATCCCAGACCTGGCCAGGAGCCATGCCAAGCACTTGGAGCTGAGGATCTTCATCACACAGCCTTGCTGCCATGAGCTGCCTCTGGTGCTGGTGACTGCTCCCAGCACTATGGTCACAGCCTGACATGGAGACTTTTGTCTTTAAGAGCTTTAAGATCAACCAGTGTGTGGATTGGTGTCTTACTGACCATCCCCTGACCCACATCTGTCACTCCAGCCAGGGACATGAGCAACCTTGGCATCTTTGAGGGGATGTACCCCCTCACCTCTCGTGCCATGGTCAGCAAGGGCAGGTTGGTCTTTGTAGCTTTATACACCCAGAGAGGAAAAGCACCTTCTGAAGGCCAGGAGGACAATGTCCTTACCCAGTTAACCTGGTACAGTGCTCACTTACTCCTCAGGCTATGGCATTAGCTCAGGGTGTCAGCTGGCTCATGGTGTGACACAAGCTTTCAGAATTAGCCCTTGATTCTGGATGACTTTCCTTTATTAAACCCATGCAGTTAATTATCCAGACACTCAGGTACCAAACAAAGCCCTGCTGATCTGGGCACTGACACATGCAGTTCATTCCCCTCCCAGACTGCCCAGATCCCAGCAGGGCATGCCCAGGAGGATACTCAGGCACAAGGTTCTCCTGGCCCACCTCCATCCCACCAGAGCCAGGGCACAGGGGAGGGCCTGCTGCACTCAGGATCACAGGGTATTAGGGGGTGGAAAGCACCTCCAGAGACCATCAAGCCCAAGCCCCCTGCCAGAGCAGGACCATAGACTCCAGGGCAGGTCACTCAGGAACACATCCAGATGGGGCTGGAAAGGCTCCAGAGAAGGAGACTCCACAACCTCTCTGGGCAGCCTGCTCCAGGCTCTGGGACCCTCACAGGGAAGAAGTTCCTCCTCGTGTTGAGGTGGAACCTCCTGCGCTGGAGTTTATATCTATTGCCCCTTGTCCTATCCCAGGGAGCAGCTGAGCAGAGCCTGTGCCCTGCCTCCTGCCCCCCAGCCCTCAGATATTTATCAGCATTTATTAAATCCCCTCTCAGCCTTCTCCTCTCCAGACTGAACAGCCCCAGGTCCCTCAGCCTCTCCTCCCCAGGCAGTGCTCCAGCCCCTTCAGCATCCTGGTAGCCCTCCTTTGGGCTCTCTCCAGCAGATCCCTGTCCCTCCTGACCTGGGGAGCCCAAAAGTGGATGCAGTATTCCAGGTGTGGCCTCCCCAGGGCAGAGTAGAGAGGGAGGAGAACAGAATCTCCGCAGCAGCATGGTGGAGCTGGAAGGGACCTCTGGGAGCTCATCTAGCCCAACCCTGTTGTTAAAGCAGGGTCACCCACAGCAGGTGCCCAGCATCACGATGTGCAAGTGGGTTCAGAATCTCTAGAGAGACTACAGCCTCTCTGGGCAGCCTGCTTTAGGGCTCTGGCACACTGACAGCAAGCAAGTTTCTCCTCATGCTCAGGTGGAACCTCCTGGATCGCAGTTTTGCCCACTGCTCCCTGTCTTGTTGCTGGGCACCAGTGACAAGAGTCTGACTCCATCCTCTTGCCCCCTACCCTTTCATTACTGATGGGCAAGGTGAGTTCCACAAAGCTTCACAAACCTTTTCCAGCTCCTCCCTCTGCACCAGTGACTTTCTAAAAGGGTACCAGCATCTTTGAGTGCCACCAAGCAGCATTCAGGAGGGAAGTTTAAAATCCCCAGTAGTGTTTCTGGGAGAAAATACTCCCAGCAGTGTGTACAGCAGGCAGCATTTCATCTCAGAGCTTACTCCCACGGTGTTATCATGTCATGGAGCTTGCCCTTAAACTATCTCCAGGCAGAAGATTGTTTTGCATACATAAGCCAGTGTAGGAAGTTACCTCCCTGGGTCTGCTGGACACACTCCTCTGAATGCCCCCCTGGCACCACACCCCCAGCACAGCACCCCCAGCACTTACCTCTTGTGTCCTCTGCAGGTCCCTGATGTGAGCTGCCAAGGACTGGAGGCAGTGCTCTGGGCTGAAGTGCACGAACCACAGCTGGGATGGGCAAGTTAAGGAAGAGGTCTTCCCACGCTTCCCCCTCCACAGCCCTTACATCTCCGTGCAGGACACGGTACAGCCCTTGGAGGAAGGGGAGCTGAGGCAGCTGCTGCCCTGGGGAGGCTCAGGACCCACTTAGGAACCAAGTGACACAGCACAGGGCTAATTCTAAGCCAAGAGGTCTGGATTAGGGCAAAACATTAAGGCAAAGGGGAAGAGAAGAGGGATTGCAGTGGCAGGGAAGGGAAGGAGAACGTTGCCCCAGAAGACAGCCAATCCTGCTTGCACAGCTCCTGCACCCTGGAGGGATGACAACCAGGATATCCCAGGGCATTGCTCTTCACTAACCCAGTGGTGGGGAGGCTTTAGCACAAGAAGGACATGGACCTCCTAGAGCAGGACCAGAGCAGGCTGCACTAATGCTGGCAGGGCTGGAAGCCCTCTGCTGTGAGGCCAGGCTGAGAGAGTTGGGGTTGTGCAGCCTGGAGAAACCTCGTGGCCTTTCAGGGCTTGGAGGGCTGATCAGAAAGCTGGGGACAGGCTTTTTAGCAGGGCCTGTTGTGGCAGGACAAGGGGTGATGATACTGCAGCAGACTGAGGAATCATAAACCCTTGGGTTATATTCTGCCCTCTGGTAGTTGTGGGACACGTGGGTAAAGGCGAAGGCTTCCCTGAATCTCTGTCCTGTCCTGTCAAGGTATCTCTAAAATGCAGCAAAGGAGCCTCCCTCTACCTGGTTTCTTGGCAGGACAAGAGGAAATGGCCTCAAGTTGTGCCAAGTGAGGTTTAGGTTGGACATTAGGAATAACTTCTTCCCCAAAAGGGTTGTCAAGGCCTGGCCCAGGCTGCCCAGGGCAGTGGTGGAGTCCCCAGCCCTGGAGGGGTTTCAAAGCCCTGCAGACGTGATGCTGAGGGACATGGTTTAGTGCTGAGCTGGAGGTGCTGGCTTGGAGACAACAATCTCAAAGGTCTCCTCCAACCTCAATGATTCTATGAATCTTCAATCTAGACATTTGAAAGGGCAAAAGTGCTTGGCAGACACAAACTTGGCTGCCAGGCAAGTGGCCGTGAAACTGAGTGCTCTGATGTGGCCGAAGCAGGGAGCCCTGGGCTGCAAATCACCTGGAGAGCAGAGGCACTTAGAGGCTGTTGGCTTAGTTTGTCTCTGCAAGGCAGAGCAGGAGCTGCCAGGGACAGGGACTCTGGTGTTCTCTGTGTGGTTTGGGTTCTTTTGCCACAGGCAGAGTGCTGTCCCTCTGCCCTTAGTGAGAATCATCACCATCGGCGAAGCAGAAGACACTTGGAGGAATAATTGCCTGTCCACAGGACTAATCCCACTTCAATCTCGGAGGCTCATTGTGTTTCATTGCCTTTGGGCACATCTCAATCTCCATTGATTGGAGAAGCAAAAATGCCCAATCCCTCCTGCCATCCAAGAGGAGAAACAAAATAATATCACAGAATGGTCAGGGCTGGAAGGGACCTCAAGGCTCAGCCAGTCCCAACCCCCCTGCCATGGGCAGGGACACCTCACACTGCAGCAGGTTGCTCACAGCCACAGCCAGCCTGGCTGCAAACACCTCCAGGCAGGAGGCTTCCACCACCTCCCTTGGCAGCCTGTGCCAGGCTCTCACCACCCTTATGGGGAAGAACTTCTTCCTAACATCCAATCTCAATCTACCCACTTCTAATTTTGCTCCATCCCCCCCAGTCCTATCCCTCCCTGACACCCTCACAAGTCCCTCCCCAGCTTTCTTGGAGCCCCCTTCAGATCCTGGAAGGCCACAATGAGGTCTCCTCAGAGCCTTCTCTTCTCCAGACTGAACAGCCCCAACTCTCTCAGTCTGTCCACACAGCAGAGCAGCTCCAGCCCTCTGCTCATCCTCGTAGCCCTTCTCCAGACACCTTCCGGCACCTCCAGATCCTTCCTGCACTAGGGGCTCCAGAACTGGACACAGTGCTCCAGGTGGGGTCTCAGCAGAGTGGAGTAGAGGAGGAGAATCCCCTCCCTGGCCCTGCTGGCTCTGCTTCTCAAAACCTAGACATCCCACCCCTTGAAACCCTCATGGACCATCTACAAAGACCTCCAGGTCATGAATGAGCTACCCAGGAGGGGCACAAATGATTCCCCATGGAAAGGATACTTGCAGGATGTTGTGTGGCCCATCCAGGGCATCTGTAATGCCCAGTATTAAACTGTGTTTGATCAAGAGTTCATTGAGAGCTGCCAGCCTGACATCTGTATTCATGTTTATCTGTTAGAGAATGCAAGGGGAAATGAGAATGCTCTGCAGCCAAGGCTGGGCCAGCCTGCAGCTACAGTCTGCAGCTGGGCCATCCCAAATGCCACCCCTCTGAAAGCAAAGCAGTGACAAGAGCAGCCTGCAATCAGGCAGGATTGTCAGCAGCCATCAGCACTGGCCAAGCCACCCCTGGCAGATGGCTGTGCTGCCAGAAATCTCACTCAGGATTACTTCTTCCACAGACAAGATGCCTGAAGTGGAATTGACTTCCAGTGTCACATTCTCTCTTCCTTCCCCAGCACTCCCCAAGTGAAGGACTCCTTTCCTGAGCCTCTCTTTGCCTGCTTTCCCCTTGGCAGCACCATTCCACAGCTGTCATCAAGGGTTTGCTCCCAAATCCATTACAGTCAGTGGGTTTTGAATCAAGCCCTTCCAAGGCTGTTCTTCAGATCCCTCCTTAGACAAATCCATGCTGCTGTGATCCTGCAAACACAAGCTGACCAAAGCCAAGCAGAGGATGCTGCAGGCTGGCTGCCCTTCATGCTAATGTCATCTTCTCTCCTTCTACTGCTCAGCCTACCTCAGTTTTATAATGTTATTGCAATTTCTTTCAGTTAGGAGCTGCCTTTTCCTTCTGGACCTCCTGCAAGGCAGGTGTGCTGGGGCCTGGACCCTGAGTCCGCAGCTGAAAGGGTTGTCAAGGCATGGCACAGGCCGCCCAGGGCACTGGTGGAGACCCATCCCTGAGGGGCTTTCAAAGCAATGGAGATGAATGGAATGGAATGGAATGGAATGGAATGGAATAGAATAGAATAGAATAGAATAGAATAGAATAGAATAGAATAGAATAGAATAGAATAGAATAGGATAGGATAGGATAGAATAGAATAGAATAGAATAGAATAGAATAGAATATGACAGGATAGAATATGATAGGATAGAATAGAGTAGAATAGAATAGGATAGAATAGAATAGAATAGGATAGAATAGAATAGAATAGAATAGAATAGAATAGAATAGAATAGAATAGAATAGAATAGAATAGAATAGAATAGAACAGAACAGAATAGAATAGAATAGAATAGAATTAACCAGGCTGGAAGAGGCCTCAGAGATCATCAAGTCCAACCTCTCACCCAACACCATCTGATCAACTAAACCATGGCACCAAGGGCCTCATCCAGGCTCTTCCTAAACACCTCCAGGGATGGGGACTCCACCACCTCCCTGGGCAGCACATCCCCATGGCCAATCTCTCTTGCTGGGAAGAATTTCTTCCTCACCTCCAGCCTAAACCTCCCCTGGCACAGCTTGAGACTGTGTCCTCTTGTTCTGCTGCTGCTTGCCTGGCAGAAGAGATCAACCCCCACCTGGCTACAGCCTCCCTTCAGGGAGTTGGAGAGAGCAAGAAGGTCTCCTCTGAGCCTCCTCTTCTCCAGGCTAAGCAAGATGTGGTGCTGAGGGCCATGGTTTAGGGGTGATCTGACAGTCAGCAGCTGGACTGGGTGATCTTGAAAAGTCTCTTCCAACCAAAACAATTCTGTGAGCCTGTGGCTCCAGAGCACTGCAGGGACACAAGCAAATGATGCCAGCGATGGCTGCAGGGACTGTGGTCAGAAGCAGTGCTCTGCTGCTGAGTCCTCAGGGCTTCCCACCAGCCCTGGGGGAGCAAAGCATGCACTGCAAGGGTTGCTTTAGCTCCACCAGCAGCAGCTGGAGCTTTGAGCCAGCCTGCCAGGCTCCAACACCTACGTTTCAGGCATTACAGCACCTTCCTTGGCTGTAAAACATCCCTCGCCTGGACCTGAGGCTGAGGGAGCTGGGGTTGCTTAGCCTGGAGAGGAGGAGGCTCAGGGGAGACCTTATTGCTCTCTCCAACTCCCTGAAGGGAGGTTGTAGGCAGGCAGAGGTAGGTCTCTTCTCCCAGGCAGCCAGTACCAGAACAAGAGGACGCAGTCTCAGGCTGCGCCAGGGCAGGTTTAGACTGGATGTTAGGAAGAAGTTCTATACAGAGAGAGTGATTGCCCATTGGAATGGGCTGCCTGGGGAGGTGGTGGAGTCACCTTCATTGGAGGTGTTCAAGAAGAGGCTTGATGGGGTGCTTGGTGCCAGGGTTTAGTTGTTTAGTTGTTTAGGTGGGTTGTCTTGTATTGTATTGTATTCTATTGTATTGCATTGCATTGCATTGTATTGTATTGTATTGTATTGTACTGTATTGTATTGAGGTGGGTTGGATTGGTTGATGGGTTGGACGCGATGATCTTGAAGGTCTCTTCCAACCTGGTGTATTGTATTGTATTGTATTGATCTGCAAGTCTGCTTCCTCCTCAGAGTTATGCTCCTGATGTGCTTCCAGGAGATGTCCTAGCTCCTAGCACTTGGGTGGAAAGGGGACCTTCTCCTTGCACATTGCATGGGCACACAGACCACCAGCCCCCTCTTACCTTCCTCCGGCGCCGGTCGATAACCAAGATCACAACCACGGTGACCGCGACGGCAGCCACGGTCACCAGCACGCTGGCCTCCCAGTAACGGCCAAAGGAGCACAGCTGCACTGTGGAGTACATGTTTGTCCAGAGAGACACATAGAACACCTGCAAAACCCAGGGAGGCTGATGAGAGAAGGGCTCTGCAGAGGGACCCAGACAGGCTGGACAGATGGGCGGAGCCCAACGGGATGGCACTCAACAAGTCCAAGTGCCAGGGGCTGCACTTTGGCCACAGCAACCCCAGGCAGAGCTACAGGCTGGGGACAGAGTGGCTGAGAGCAGCCAAACAGAGAGGGACCTGGGGGTGCTGGTTGACAGCAGCTAAACATGAGCCAGCAGTGTGCCCAGGGGGCCAAGAAGGCCAATGGCATCCTGGCCTGCAGCAGGAAGAGTGTGGCCAGCAGGAGCAGGGAGGTCATTGTGCCCTGTGCTCAGCACTGGTTAGGCCACACCTTGAGTCCTGTGTCCAGTTCTGGGCTCCTCAGTTTAAGAAGGACATTGAGAGACTTGAAGGTGTCCAGAGAAGGGCAACAAGGCTGGGGAGGGGTCTGGGGCACAGCCCTGTGAGGAGAGGCTGAGGGAGCTGGGGTTGCTTAGCCTGCAGAAGAGGAGGCTCAGGGGAGACCTTTTTACTGTCTACAACTCCCTGAAGGGAGGTTGTAGCCAGGTGGGGGTTGGTCTCTTCTGCCAGGCAAGCAGCACCAGAACAAGAGGACACAGTCTCAAGCTGTGCCAGGGGAGGTTCAGGCTGGAGGTGAGGAGAAAGTTCTTCCCAGCAAGAGAGATTGGCCACTGGGATGTGCTGCCCTGGGAGGTGGTGGAGTCACCATCCCTGGAGGTGTTCAAGAGGGGATTGGATGTGGCACTTGGTGCCACGGTTTAGGAGTCGTAGTCAGGAGGTGTTGGGTGCCAGGTTGGACTTGGTGATCTCTGAGGGCTTTTCCAACCTTATTGATTCTATGAGAGTCACAAAACCATGGGAGAAGTGAAGTGAACTGCCAATCCCTTCTGCCAGGGTAACAGCTCACCAGAAACCGAGTCATAGGCGATCTGCAGAGGGTGGGAAAGGGCAGAAGTTCTTTGCAGTAGTGAATAGGGGAAATAAAGGACTAGAAGGATGAACAAAGGACAAGAAGGATGGAGTGAGCTCTAGCTTATTATAAAATATTGCTGGTCCTCAAAGCCAGAGGGAGGCAGAGATGATGATTCATACCCAGGAAGGACTGCAAGTGAGTTCTGCCATTTAGATAAGCAGTGCACTCCCCGAGCCATATTGATAACACTTCCACAAGTCCTTTTATGTAGGAAGCTCCTCTGTCACAGCACTCAAGGTGCTGCAGAGATCACTCAGCTGCAATGACATCCAGGTGGTGGGCACAGGGCTCGAGGACTGTGTTAAGGACTGGCAGATTCGGCCTCTGCACTTGGCTTTTCCCTCCCACAGCCTGCATTTGGGCAGGAGATTGCCCAGAAGCAGAGGACATGTACAGCACAGAGTGTCCCAGCATCATCCTGCAATAATATTTGCACTAATCAGGCAGCAAACAGCCTCAAAACACCAGGCAGCAGCTCCTGCAGAGGAGAAGGTGCCAATGGCTGTCCAAAGAAATAGATGAAACTGGGATAAAGGAAACAGAGTTTAGCACACAGAATACAGACTTCAGAGTCAGCCAGGCTGGACAAGAGCTTTGAGATCACCAAGTCCAACCTATCACCCAGCACCATCTGATCAACTCAACCATGGCACCAAGTGCCTCATCCTGGCTCTTTTTAAACACTTCCAGGGATGGGGACTCCACCACCGCCCTGAGTGACTCCACCACCCTCAGCACACTGCAGAGTATCAGCCTTACAGTGGATGCTAATGGCTGGGGCCTCTGGAGGAGCTTCTCTCACCAGGAGATGACCAGACTATCACCTCAGCAAGGTGACTGCTCCATTGGTCTAGATTAGCATCAGGACCAGAACCTACAGGCTTTTAAACTCAAGTTTAAAGGAGTCTGATGGAGGCTCTACTAGCTGCATGTGCTGGTTACCCAGGCATGGACAGCCAAGCCTCTTTGGTGGGACTGCCAGCAAGGGCTTGGAGAAGGTGCCTTGCCTTCCAGGTGAGGGGTCTGGAGCACAGCCCTGTGGGGAGAGGCTGAGGGAGCTGGGGTTGCTTAGCCTGCAGAAGAGGAGGCTCAGGGGAGACCTTCTTGCTCTCTCCAACTCCCTGAAGGGAGGTTGTAGCCAGGTGGGGGTTGGTCTCTTCTCCCAGGCAAGCAGCACCAGAACAAGAGGACACAGTCTCAAGCTGTGCCAGGGGAGGTTCAGGCTGGATGTTAGGAAGAAGTTCTTCATAGAAAGAGAGATTGGCCATTGGAATGTGCTGCCCAGGGAGATGGTGGAGTCACCATCCCTGGAGGTATTTAGGAAGAGCCTGGCTGAGGCCCTTGGTGCCATGGTTGAGTTGATCAGATGGTGGTAGGTGATGGGTTGGACTGGATGATCTCGAAGGTCTTTTCCAGCCTGGTGAATTCTGTACCCTGTACAAAGCTTCTGTGAGCTGGGATTTCCCAAGGAGCCCACGAGTGGGTGAAAAGCAGTTCTCTCCTCCTCTCCCAAACCTTCCTTCCTCCCTGAGCACAAGAACCCCAGCTGCAGGTCTTGATGCATCTCAGCACATCCCTAGCAAGCCTGCCTGAGCCCCCCACCCCCTCCCCAGTCCTCACCACAGCCACGGCGATCTGGAAGGCCCTGGAGTTGTAGAACATGTACCTCCTCACTTCAGGCTTCAGGACAGCATCCTGGAGCAGCCTTCTCCACTGATCTGCTGCCACCTGCTCAGGGAGCAAACAGCAAACTGGAGCCACCCACCAGCTTTGGGCTCCTAGTGCCTTCAGGTCTGCTTTGGGCAGTCAGCCTGGGGGCACTGCAACCCAAAGCTGTGCCCCAGAGCACCCTCCCACAGAGCACACCTCCAGTCTCATCCACACAGCTGCCACAGCCCCCAAACCCCTGGTCTTGCCTCATTTGCAGTGAGTAATGTCTCCCTGGGAAGTGCAGGGAAAGGCACAGGAGAAAGCCACTTTTTAATGCCAGAGGATGAGACAAGACAGATTGTCCCAGGGATGTGCCAGCAGAGTGACTTGCAAAGGGGTGGAATGGGCTTCCTCCTGCAGGTTTAACCCAGCTCACTGCAGTTGACTTTCTGGCCATGGGGAACAGGCTGAAGCAACTCTCAGCAGCCTGTGATGTGGTTTGCAAGAGCAAGGGAGGTGCAGGGAAGCTTCACTCCCACGTGGTCCCCAGGGCAGATAACGTAGGAGGAGCTTACCTGAACCCCAAGGGACTTCAGCTTCTCTGTGCAAAGCTCCATGTCAAAGGAGGTGGTGGAGCAGTTGTTGGCCATGCTGAGCACCATGAGCACCTGGCCATTGAGGGGTTCTGCAAGAGCCCAAAGCTGTCATGAGCACAGCTCTGGCAGGGGATTTTCTCCTAGAAGCTAAGGAGCACCTGACAGAAGGAAGGCTGAGGAACATGGACACCCATGACCTGTTCTGAATGGAGCCAGAATCCCCAACTGGGTATCTCTGAGGACACCCCAAGGTGCTTTGCAAGCAGCCTACTACTGTCTCCTGTAAGGAAACAACCCAAGGAAAGGGAGGGAGCCCCAAATGCATTCCAGGAATGAGCAGCCAGAGATAGCAGGATGCTCTGATCTTCAGCAGGATAATGTCTTGCCTCACTGTCTTGCCTCACAGTGGACTCAAGCTGCTGGCTGCTGCTGAGGTTTTCTGCCTCTTGGAGAGACCCCTCCTTGCCCACCCACCCCAAGGAAAAACTTGAACAATCCAATTAAAATGCTTTCCAACAACCACATTGTCTGGGATGTGGAAGGGCTGCCCTGCAGAATCATAGCACCTCAGAACTGTCAGGGCTGGAAGGGAGCTCAAGGCTCAGCCAGTTCCAAGCCCCCTGCCATGGCCAGGGACACCTCACACTGCAGCAGGTTGCTCACAGCCACCTCCAGCCTGGCTGCAAACACCTCCAGGCAGGAGGCTGCCACCACCTCCCTGGGCAACCTGTGCCAGGCTCTCACCACCCTCCTGGGGAACAACTTCTTCCTGACAGCCAATCTCAATCTCCCCACTTCTAGTTTTGCTGCATTGCCCCCATTCCTATCCCTCCCTGACACCCTCAAAAGTCCCTCCCCAGCATTCCTGTAGCCCCCTTCAGATCCTGGAAGGCCACAATGAGGTCTCCTTTGGAGTCTTCTCTTCTCCAGACTGAGCAGACCCAACTCCCTCAGTCTGTCCTCATAGCAGAGCAGCTCCAGCCCTCTGCTCATCCTCCTGGCCCTTCTCTGGGCACCTTCCAGCACCTCCACATCTTCCTGTAATAGCAGAATGAGCCTCATAGGTCTTCCAGCCTCCAGGTCCCCATTCCAGCAGAGATCCTGGGCAGCTCAAGGCCTTCATCTTCCCAGTTTTAGCTAGGGCCAGGATCAGAGATGTAATCCAGAGACCCAGGGTGCAGTCAGGAGCACAGAAGTGCGAGGACAGCCTGCCCTAGATTTGAGGAGCAGGCTGCTGAGAGCTGAGACAGAGCAGTCTTGGAGAGGCACAGGAGAGCTGTGATCTCCAGGCATCCCATCTGGCACTCAGCTAGAGTTTATACAAGCTGTGCTGTGCCAAGAGGAAGAGATCAGATCTAAGGCAGTGGGTGGTTCAGGTGAGATCCTGCTTCTCTGAAGCCTTTCTCCCAGCTCTGTAGCTTTGCTCCCACTTTGCTGATCTGGGGTCAGCCAGGTGTCCCCTGGGCTGCTCCAGCTGACACTGCTCAGTGCTCCCCCAGGCTGCTGTGCTGGCAGAGACACACCATGCACTCTCCTCTCCCTTCCCTGCCACCTTTGACCTCCATCTTCATCACCTCTGCCCTGCTCAGGAGCAGGAGATGCCAAGTGAGAGGAGGCACTCACATTACAGCAGGGTGTGTCTGCATTGAGTCCAAAAGGGAAGTGCAGACACATCTGAAGCCTCCAGGATAAGAAGGTCATCTTTGTCTGCTGAGGTTTATCTCCTCCTGGCACAGAGCAGTGGAGGTGGGGAATACAAGGCAAGAATGGAAACAGATAGTCTCAGCCTTGGGCTCAGCTCTCCTCTCCTCCATGGCTGCTGTGGTGAGGCTTCACCTGGATGACTGTGGCCAACTCTCAGGCTCCCAACACGAGAGGGACATGGACCTGCTGGAGCAGGTCCAGAGGAGGACACAGAGATGATCAGAGGGCTGGAGCACTGCTCCTATAGAAAGGCTGAAAGGACTGGGGCTGTTCAGCCTGGAGGAAAGAAGGCTCTTGGAGAGACATTGCAGCTACATTTCAATACCTGCAAGGGACCTGCAGGAAGGCTGGGGAGGGACTGTTCAGAAGGCCCTGTGGTGACAGGTCAAGGGGCAATGGTTTGAAACTGGAGCAGGGCAGAGTTAGGTTGGACATCAGGAGGAAGCTGAACACCTCCAGGGAGAGGGCATCCACAACCTCCCTGGGCAGTGTCTCCTCTGGCAGTGTCTCCCCACCCCCAGTGTGAAGAATTTCTCCCCGAGGTCTAATCTAAACCCCTCCTCTTTCAATGGAAAGCCTTCACTCCCCATCCTATCACAACACTTCCTGATCAAGTCCCTCCCCAGCTTTCCTGGAGGCTCCCTGGAGGACCACAGTAAAGTCTGACTGGAGCTGCCTCCTTACCTTTCACCCACTGCAGGGATCCTTCCTTCAAATCACTCTTCCAGTAGAGGGTGGAGGAGAGGGAGCCCTTTTGCTCAGTTCCAGCAGCCTGGCTGCTCTGTGCCATGCTGCAGGTGCCTCTCCTTGAGGCCCTCTGTGTGGGGCTGCCAGGGGTTCAGCACGTTGTCTCTCCAGTGAGGAGCAGGGCTCCAGCCCCAGGCAGGCAGCCTGCTCTCTTCCTCGGGGAGCAGATGGTGAAATCCTCAGTCACACTCCCACTGATGCCTTCCTCGAGCTTTCCATGAGCAAGGAGGCATTCTCCAGCCCTGAAAAGGGGAAGAGGAAATCCCATGGCTTGCAGAGAGAGCAAATGAAGGGCAAGAGCCACTTGGGTGTACTCTGCCCTTTGGACCCCGCTCCCTGAGCAGCTTGTCAGCAGGCAGGTGTTGGGCAGCCACAAGAGCAGCAGGCACAGGCTCCCCTTCTGCTGCAGGCACCTTTTCTTGTGGAAGGGGGGAAAAGTTACCCTTAAGGATGCCTTCAGTTAGTCCAACAGCCTTACATCTGCAACTTCTGTGAAGAACCACTCAGAGACCAGGCAGGATCCCTCCCTGTGAAGCCAGCAGGTGCTTTGCTATTGCTGTCCTGGGGCACTTTCAGAGGGAAGGAGGAGCCGTGCCTCCCAGGAAGGGAAGCACCCTGCTCCCTGATGCCTTGGACAATTCCCACCACATGAACAAGCAGAGCAGACAAGGAGGGAAACTGCATCTGCTGAAGGCAGGGGCAAGCAGGAGCTCTTGCCCAGTAGCAGTGAGGCCTTTAAGGGTTTAAGGAAGATATTGAGTTGCTGGAAGGTGTCCAGAGAAGGGCAACAAAGCTGGGGAGGGGTTTGGAGCACAGCCCTGTGAGGAGAGGCTGAGGGAGCTGGGGTTGCTTAGCCTGGAGAGGAGCAGGCTCAGGGGAGACCTTCTTGCTCTCTACAGCTACCTGAAGGGAGGTTGTAGCCAGCTGGGGGTTGGTCTCTTCTCCCAGGCAACCAGCAGCAGAACAAGAGGACACAGTCCCAAGCTGTGCCAGGAGAGGTTTAGACTGGAGGTGAGGAAGAAATTCTTCCCAGCAAGAGACATTGGCCTTTGTAATGTGCTGCCCAGGGAGGTGGTGGAGTCCCCATCCCTGGAGGTGTTTAAGAAGAGCCTGGCTGAGGCCCTTGGTGCCATGGTTTAGTTGATCAGACAGTGTTGGGTGATGGGTTGGACTTGATGATCTCAAAGATCTCTTCCAACCTGCTCAATTCAATTCAATTCAATCCAATTCAATTCCATTCTATTCAATTCAATTCAATTCCAATTCAATTCCAATTCCATTCAATTCCATTCAATTCAATTCAATTCAATTCAATTCAATTCAATTCTTTGTATTCTATTCTATTCTATTTCTATTCTATTCTATTCTATTCTATTCTATTTCTATTCTGTTCTATTTCTATTCTATTCTATTCTATTCTATTCTATTCTATTCTATTCTATTCTATTCCTATTCTATTTCTATTTCTATTTCTATTTCTATTTCTATTTCTATTTCTATTCCATTCCATTCCATTCTGCTTTCCTTTCCCCTCTCTGGGTGGTGCCAGTAGCCATCCCCACAGCAGGCACCGTGCCCGTGGGTTTTCCAGGCAGATGCTGCTGACGTAGGTCTCTAACCTACTGCCAGGACCTGTGGGTGGTTATTAAAGCAAGTGCTTGAAGACTCTGACATTTACTTTTCAATTATCTTCCCCTCACGTGGCTCAGCCCCCAGCAGGCTGGCTCTCCAAAGCTAGCATTTGCTTTCCAACCTCCCCTCGCTCTTCCCTGTGCACCAGGAGTTTGTTGCTGTCTCTTGGCGCAAGGGATCCTCTCAGAGATCTTCTGCTCCCCCTTCCAAAGAGGATTGCTTTGGTTTTGGCTGGTGGTGGTTGCTGCAGCTGCCCCTTTGCACAAAGGCAGGGCAGTTGCTGGTTGAAGGATCAGAAAGGAAATTGGAGCAAGAGAAACACCACCAAAGCTTCTTCAAGGACCATCAGAAATGAGATTGGGGGGACAGAAACAACACCAAAGCCTCTTCTAATTGCAGGGAACACTTGCAGAGGGCTGGAAACTCACAGGCAGGGCAACCAAGCCATGGCAGATGTGGCACAAGAGGTGGGAAGTATGCATGTGTGCGTGGACACAGCACCTGCTCTGCACCTCTGCAGGTGAGGAGAGATGCTGCTGTACCTAGGGTTTGGCTCTTCTGTGTGATCTCCCTGCTGAGCATGGGCTTCCACGTGTTACAGAGCACATCTCCCAGCACCAAAGGTGGATTCAGACAGTGAATGTCTCACTGCTCTCCCTCTTTTGCCTTCCATCCCTTCAGGTTAGCATCAAAGAGACAGCAAGACAGAAAAAAACCCAGCAGCAAAGCAAACAGTGAAAACCCAGAGGAACCAAGAGAAAAACCTAATTAAAACCTCCCACCCTTTTGTTGCTGCTGCCACATTAAGTTAGGGATGAATCCAGGCTCTCTTTGGTTCAGATGCTGAGAGTTTTGTGTCTCTGGAGGACAGTCCTCAGGAGATGACAGCAAAGGGTGCAGCAGGGTGAGAGCAGCTCAGCCTCCCCCAGCCTGCTGAGGAGCTGCAGGAGGGAAAGAGGCTCCTCCAGCCAGGGCCAGCTCCTTGGCAGTGGCAGCTTGGCTTTTATCTCTTGGTGCGGCACAGACCTGGCTTGGCTCCGTTGCCTTTTACTCCAGAGCAGCTGCCTGCTTCTGGGGGTAGGTCCTCCCCAAATCTGCCTCTGCCACCTCATGTGCTAGCACGAGGGACATCCTCTTACCCCCTGCACTCCCCAGGCTCTGTCCCTCCCCACATCTCTTCCTATTCTTCGTGCAATTCCAGCGTCCCTCTGGTGACTCTCACTCCTTCAAGCTACAGACCTTCTTTGTAGGACACCTCCAGCTCGAGCTAAAGAGCAGAGAAGCTTTCTGCTTAATTTCTAGAGCAGAAACTTACCTGGTCCAGCTCACCTCCTGGTCCTGGGAAGCCAGATCCACTCCCTCTTCTCTTTCCTCCTCACAGTCCTTCAGCTGCCATTATCCTGCTCTGCAGTTCCCAGGTGCCAGGGCGTCCCGCCACCGGGTGGGGAGGTTGCTGCCCTCCCTGTGTCTCCCAGGGACCGCAGGCTAAGCAGGCACTGCTCACTCCAGACAAGAAGCCTGCACCTCCACACTCATTACCCTGAGCTGCAAGCACCAACTTGCAAAATCTCCCCTGTGCATGTGACTTTTCCCCTAAGCTGGTTTCAGAGACATGGTTTTAACCCTCTAGAATGCCTCAGAAGTGCTTCCCCACCACGGGCACAGCCACGGGAGGAGATCACACCCGGGAGTTAGCCTCACCTTTTGCAGGGTGTGGGGGGGTGTGGGGGGTCCAGAGCTGGAGCCTAAAAGGCTGTGAAGAGCTGAGGAGGGGTGCAGAGGGCAGGCTCTCCTCCTTCTCAGTCAACAGGGCAGGACTCGCGCAGCACGAATCCCAAGGTTGCATCAGATTAGCTGCCTTGAGCCCAAGCCAAGCAGCGGTGGCAGGGCTGGGGAAATCAGAAGAGGCGAGGGAAGAGCTCAAGGCTGAGAACAGGTCACTGCATTTCGCCCAAGGTCGTATGCAGCAGGAAGCAGGGACAGCAGGCAGGGTGGGAGCTGCTGCTGCTGCCTCAAAACAAAAGGCTGCGCTGATGGGAGAGGGGCTGAGACTTTCCTCCTTTCATCTCCAGCTGCTGGACTCCGAAGAAGAGCAGGAGGCTCAGACACAGGGTCAGACAGACCCTCCAGAACAGCTTCACGAGCTGGAGAAGTCATTTGCTTGCATGCAAAGAGGCAGTGCTGAGAGCCACCACAGGGAAGAGGAATCATTAGCCTGGGAATCGCGGGTTCACGGCTCACCGAAAGCTGGACGATCCATGGAGGGAGGGTAGGACTCAAGTCTCTCAGTGAGTGCCAGTGGAAGGTTTAAAAGTGAGAAAGGAAAAGAGAGGCAGCTTGGCTGCAGTGTGCACTTCCTGCAGAGAACACTCTCTGCTCCGGGAGGGAGGAAATCCTTCAGCCCTGCTTGCTTCAGACATTGCTGAGCAATGAGTTCATTGCATCACGCGGCCGCATGGGCAAGAGACCTGCCTGCAAAGCCGCTCACCCACACGGCATCCTGTTGCGCTGGGAACTGCCAGCTCCCACAGCCCAGCTGCGGGCAAAATCCAGGTCAGGCTGCTGGCTGTCGCCACCAGCTCGAGGCCCAGCTCAAATCCCCACCCAAGATAGGACCATGCAAAGCTTCAGGTGCTTTTGCAGACGCTCCTCATCCAAAGCTTTGGCTTGCTTTCCTCCTCTCCTTGCCAAGGCAGGGAGCCCGGCAGCGGGGGGGATTGTAACAACCAAAGTGCTTAGAGCCCCAGGCAAAATCTCTGTGGGGGCAATGAACTTGAAAGCAGGCTCCATAATCACCTGCAGCGCTCACACCACACACCTCTGGTTTGGCAAGACCTGCCTGTATGGGCTGCTCATGGCACCAGCCCCTCAGCCCAGCAGCACTAGCAGAAAAGTCCTGCTGGCCTGGGAAGGGCACAGCAAGGCAAAAAAGAGCCAAGCCCAAACCCACAACCCCAAAGGGCAGAAAGAAATCCCAGGTCCAAATCAATTCAAATTTTGCTGCTCTCAAGGAGCCAAAATAGGCCACAGAGCATTAACTCTTTAGGACCTCTTGAAGGGCTCTTTAGGACCTCTTGGAGACCTTGCTCTCTACAACTCCCTGAAGGGAGGTTTTAGCCAGGTTGGGGGTTGGTCTCTTCTGCCAGGCAAGCAACACCAGAACAAGAGGACACAGTCTCAGGCTGTGCCAGGGGAACTTTAGGCTGGAGGTGAAGAGAAAGTTCTTCCCAGCAAGAGAGATTGGCCATTGGAAAGTGCTGCCCAGGGAGGTGGTGGAGTCACTGTCCCTGGAGGATTGGACATGGCACTTGGAGCATGGTTTAGTTGTCAGGAGGTGTTGGGTATTAGGTTGGACTTGATCTCTGAGGTCTTTTCCAACCTGGTTGATTGATTCTATGATTCTAGATGTGTTGCAGTGGGTTGCCAGGTAGCCAGGGGCTCCTCAAGCTGCACCCATCAAGCAGAGTGCTCCCATGGCTGCATCTTCTGTGCACCAAACCATGGAACCATAGAGTCAATAAGGACGGAAAAGACCTCAGAGATCATCAAGTCTAACTTATCACCTAACACCTCCTGACAACTAAACCATGGCTCCAAGTGCCACATCCAATCCCCTCTTGAACACCTCCAGGGGTGGGGACTCCACCACCTCCCTGGGCAGCACATTCCAATGGCCAATCTCTCTTGCTGGGAAGAATTTCTTCTTCACCTCCAGCCTAAACCTCCCCTGGCACAGCTTGAGACTGTGTCCTCTTGTTCTGGTGCTGCTTGCCTGGGAGAAGAGACCAACCCCCACCTGGCTACAACCTCCCTTCAGGGAGTTGGAGAGAGCAAGAAGGTCTCCCCTGAGCCTCCTCTTCTGCAGGCTAAGCAACCCCAGCTCCCTCAGCCTCTCCTCACAGGGCTGTGCTCCAGACCTGTCACCAACCTCATTGCCTTTCTCTGGAGCCCCTTTTGCTGGGCTCCCATCTAGCAGCCCTGCTGATGGGTGGGGGCATCAGGGGCATCAGGTTATACAATTACAGAATGGTTTGGATGGGAAGGGACCTTTAAAAAAGAAAGAGTAATTGGCCATTGGGATGTGCTGCCCAGGGAGGTGGTGGAGTCACTGTCCCTGGAGGTGTTCAGAAAAGGCTTGGATGTGGCACTTGGAGCCATGGTTTAGCTGTCAGGAGGTGTTAGGTATTAGGTGACAGGTTGGATGGATGATCTCTGAGGTCTTTTCCAGCCTTGTTTGATGATTCTCTGATTCTATGACAGTCTGTCACTTCATAGAGTCATAGAATCAGCCAGGCTGGAAGCAATCTCAGAGGTCACTGGGTCCAACCTATCACCCAACACCATCTGATCCACTAAACCATGGCACCAGGTGTACCAGCACACTGCACAGTGATGGCTTCATTTCAACCCCACAACACCTGCCAGCTCTGGGGGAGCTCCCCCTCAGCCCACAGTTTCTGTGGTGCCCAAGAGCTGGCTATGGGCTGCTGGTGGTTGTGTGTTTGCTTGCTGGGGACTGGGTTGGATTGCCCCTTCCTGAGTTCAGCTTTACTCTCTGCTCTCCAGGACGTCTCAAGCTGCTGCTTTCAGAATGCTTCTGCCATTTGTCAAGATCATTTTGAATTGTAATTCAGTGCCCTGCACTGCTTGCATCTCCTCCCAGCTTGCTGCCCCTGGACATCTGTAATGACTGTGCTCTCTATTCCATCAGGCTGCATCAGTGAATACATTTCAGGGAACCTGGTTCCAGGAAAAACAAGATCTGCTCTTTGAAGTGCTTCCTCAAATGGCAGTAACACTACCACCTCCTGCCCCCTGTCCCTGGGGACAGCCCCATTCTCAGCTGTGTATTTCATCTCTGAGATGCTTGCACAGCTTGATGCTCACTGCTTGTACATTGAGACATGTTGTAAGACCTGGACCTGCTGGAGCGGGGCCAGGGGAGGCCACAGCAATGATCCAAAGGCTGCAGCCCCTCTGCTCTGAGGCCAGGCTGAGAGAGTTGGGCTTGGGCAGCCTGGAGAAGAGAAGCCTCAAGGCCAGAGCAATGATCCAAGGCTGCAGCCCCTCTGCTCTGAGGCCAGGAGAGAGAGTTGGGCTTGGGCAGCCTGGAGAAGAGAAGGCTCCAAGGCCACAGCAATGATCCAAAGGCTGCAGCCCCTCTGCTCTGAGGCCAGGCTGAGAGAGTTGGGCTTGGGCAGCCTGGAGAAGAGAAGGCTCCAAGGCCACAGCAATGATCCAAAGGCTGCAGCCCCTCTGCTCTGAGGCCAGGCTGAGAGAGTTGGGCTTGGGCAGCCTGGAGAAGAGAAGGCTCCAGGGAACGCTTCCAGTGGCCTTGCAGTGCTTCAAGGGCTGAGCAGACAGCTGGGGACAGAATTCTGAGCAGGCTGTTGTGGCAGGACAAGCAGTGGTGGTTTGGAACTAAAAGAGGGAGATTCAGACTGGAGAGAAGGGAGAAATGTTTGACAGAGTGTGGCAAGACCCCATCCCAGGCTGCCCAGAGAGGAGGCAGATGTCCCATCCCAGCAGAAAGCTGGGACCAGACATCTGAGCAGGGCCTGATGTGATAGGGCAAGGGGTGATGGTTTGAAATGAAGAGAGGGAAAGTCAGATTTGAGAGAAGGAAGAAATTTTTGACCCTGAGGGTGGTGAGAGCCTGTCCCAGGCTGCCCAGAGAGGAGGTAGATGTCCCATCCCTGGAGCCATTCCAGGTCATGTTGTTTGGGGCTCTGAGCAACCTGCTCTCATTGCAGATGTCTCTGCTGAGTGTGGGGCATTGGACTGGGTGAGTTTTAAAGCTCCCTTCCAACCCAAACCACTCTGCAGTTGTGTGATACCTTAAGTCCCACTGTTGTAAATACTGAGTGGTGCACTCTTTGGATTGCTTTTTCCTATTCTGACTCTGGAACAGGCTGCCCAGGGAGGCTCTGGCTGCCTCCTCCCTGGGGCTTTTCAGGGCCAGGTTGGATGAGGCCTTGAGCAGCTGAGTCCAGCTGAGAGACATCCCTGCCCATAGCAGGGAGCATGGAATAGGTGATCCCTGAGACCCCTTCCAACCTAAGCCATTCTGTGATTCTATGATGGAATGGCATGGAATGGAATGGAATGGAATGGAATGGGATGGGATGGAATGGAATGGAATGGAATGGAATGGAATGGAATGGAATGGAATGGAATGGAATGGAATCAATCAGGTTGGAAAAGACCTCAGAGATCATCAAGTCCAACCTGGCACCCAACACCTCATGACTACTACACCATGGCTCCAAGTGCCACATCCAATCCCCTCTGGAACACCTCCAGGGATGGTGACTCCACCACCTCCCTGGGCAGCACATCCCAATGGCCATCTCTCGTGGGAAGAACTTCCTCCACCTCCAGCCTAAACCTCCCCTGGCACAGCTTGAGACTGTGTCCTCTTGTTCTGGTGCTGCTTGCCTGGGAGAAGAGACCAACCCCCACCTGGCTACAACCTCCCTTCAGGGAGTTGGAGAGAGCAAGAAGGTCTCCCCTGAGCCTCCTCTTCTCCAGGCTACCACCTCTCTCTCTCTCTCTCTCTCTCTGTTAACTACAAAGCTTCAGAACCTTCATTTTATTTTGCTCAGTGTCTGAAAGGCTGAGAAGCCATCAAGTGCTACTCCTGCTCTCTTTGCCACGGCCCCACTGCAGTCTGCTCCCTTCACAAGCCTTGGCCCTGCACACTGCAGTGGTGAGCAGCAGCCAGCACAGGCAGATCTCCATCTTCCTCTGATGGAAGTGCATTTGCAGTGGAGAGCTCTGCCACCATTTCATTTCTGGGTTGGTTGGTTGGTTTGTTTCTTTCAGCTGAGCCTTAACTAAGAGAAGCCTTAATTAAGACAACAAAGCTGTTGAAAGCCTTGTCTTGTCACAGAATCATAGAATAGTTCAGGCTGGAAGAGACCTTTAAGATCATCAAGTCCAACCATTATCCCACACTGCCAAGTCTGCTGCTAAACCATGGCCCTCAGCAGCACAGCTACAAAGCTTTTCCATCCCACCAGGGATGGAGACTCCACCACTGCCTTGAGCAGCCTCCTGAGACCCCACCTGGAGTACTGCATCCAGCTCTGGAGCCCCTAGTACAGGAAGGATGTGGAGGTGCAGGAAGGTGTCCAGAGCAGGGCCACGAGGATGAGCAGAGGGCTGGAGCTGCTCTGCTCTGAGGACAGCCCTGAGGGAGTTGGGGCTGTTCAGTCTGGAGAAGAGAAGGCTCTGAGGAGACCTCATTGTGGCCCTCCAGGATCTGAGGGGTGCTCCAAGAAAGCTGGGGAGGGACTTTTGAAGGTGTCAGGGAGGGATAGGACTGGGGAGGGGGGTGGACAAAAAATAGGAATGGGTAGATTGAGATTGGATGTGAGGAAGAAGTTGTTCCCCAGGAGGGTGGTGAGAGCCTGGCACAGGCTGCCCAGGGAGGTGGTGGAAGCCTCCTGCCTGGAGGTGTTTGCAGCCAGGCTGGAGGTGGCTGTGAGCAACCTGCTGTGGTGTGAGGTGTCCCTGCCCATGGCAGGGGGGCTGGACCTGACTGATCCTTGAGCTCCCTTCCAACCCTGACAATTCTCTGGTCCCCTGCCTGCACACACTGCCTTCTTCTCACAGCCTCTGGGGTTTGCTTTTTGGGGGTGGGGGTTGGGGGTTATTTTTTGTCCAACAGCTCAGCAGAGCTGACAGATTGACAAGTCATTAAATGCCAAACCTCGATTTCACAGTCCCCTTAAATTTGCAGGTTTCCAATGAAAAATGACACCTGCTGAAGGCATCCAGTGTGGGTCTTGGCTGCTGTGGCTCCTCTCTCCCTCCCTCCCCTTCCCTCCCCTCCCCCCCCATTCTACCTTTTTCCTGTTAAGACTTAAAGTATTCTTCTTTTTCTTTGTATTATGGTAATGTGAAAGCCTCTTTCTTGCATCTCCAATTACAGGAGGGCAGAGCTGGCTGTGTGCTTTGGATAATGATGCAGCTATTGATCCAGAAGTTGCTCTATTAGATTATGTTGAGACAGCCTCATGGAATTGAATACCTATTTATTTTCCACCCCTGTGCCAGGCTGAGAGACAATGTTTTCTGGGGGAAATGAGTGCTTTCTCCTTTCCACCTCCAAGAAAGATGACACAGGATGAGGTGGGGGGGGGGGGAAACTCTTTTTCTTTTTTTGGACCAAACATTGAGCTTTGAGGATTCTTCAGAGTCTTTCCTTGCAACACTGTCCCACACCACATCCTGGTCTCCAAGCTGGTGACACATGGGTTTGATGGATGGACCACTAGATGGATACAGAACTGGCTTGATGGCTGCACCCAAAGAGTGGCTGTCAATGGCTCCATGTCCCAGGGAGGCCAGGGACAAGCAGAGTCCCTCAGGGATCAGTCCTGGGACCAGGCTTGTTCAACATCTCTGTGGGTGACATGGACAGTGGCATTGAGTGCACCCTCAGCAAGGTTGCTGATGGCACCAAGCTGTGTGGTGCAGCAGACAGCTGGAGGGAAGGATCCATCCAGAGGGACCTGGACAGGCTGGAGAGGTGGGCACAAGCCAACCTCAGGAGCTTCAACAAGACCAAGGGCAGGGTCCTGCAGCTGGGTCGAGGCAATCCCAGGCACAAATCCAGGCTGGGCAGGGACTGGCTGGGGAGCAGCCCTGAGGAGAGAGACTTGGGGGTGCTGGGGGAGGAGAAGCTCCCCAGGAGCTCTCAGGGTGCACTTGCAGCCCGGAAAGCCAAGCAGAGCCTGGGCTGCAGCAGGAGAAGTGTGGCCAGCAGGTCAAGGGAGGGGATTCTCCCCCTCTGCTCAGCCCTGCTGAGACCCCACCTGCAGTACTGCCTCCAGTTCTGGAGCCCCTATTGCAAGAGGGATCTGGAGGGGCCGGAAGGTGTCCAGAGAAGGGCCAGGAGGATGAGCAGAGGGCTGGAGCACCTCTCCTGTGAGGACAGACTGAAGGAGCAGTTGGCCATTGGAATGTGCTGCCCAGGGAGGTGGTGGAGTGGCTGTCCCTGGAGGTGTTCAAGAGGGGATTGCACTTGGAGCCAGGGTTTAGCTGTCAGGAGGTGTTGGGTGACAGGTTGGACTTGCTGATCTCTGAGGTCTTTTCCAACCTTTTTGATTCTATGATCTCCACCTCTCTGGGCAACCCTGGGCCAGGGTCTCACCACCCTCAGTGGCAAAAATTTCTTCCTTCTCTCCAGTTTTGGCCTGGCTCAGGCAGGAAGGTAGCAGTTAAGCCTTTCCTAGGGCAGCAGAGTGCAAGATGAGAGATTCTCAACCTAAACCCAAACCTCTCCACTGCCCCCAAAGCCAGGCTTGCTGGAGAGCAGGAACTGGAAACCCTCCTGTGCAAAGTCCTCAGCCTGGGAACTCTCAGCAGGGAAACATCACAGAGAACTGATCTTCTTGCAACACTCTGTTCCACAGGGAGCACCTTCACACCACCTTTTGCCAAGAGGAAATGAGGAGGGAAGGGGTTTACCTTTTCTCCTGCCTCTTACTGTTCTAGAGGGCAAGGGGAGAAAAGTCCTCCTTAAGAAAGGGAAACTTCAGAAGCAGCACAAGCAAGTGGGCCACGCACTGCTTTTCCTGGACAGAGCAGCAGCTTGCTGCTTTCACTGAGCAGCAAACAGGAGGAACTTGCTAATTACAGCCTGGAGCTAGCAGGACTTTCATGAGGAGCATCCTGCTGGAGGCTGAGCACCTGCTCTCAACGGGGGGGAAAGCATTTCATCTCCAAAGGACAGCCCTGAATCAGCGTGGCTGCAACCTTTTGTGAGGCCACAGCACCGCTCCAGTCAGCGGAGCAGACCAATCACCACTGCTGTGCTCCTGTTCTCCTTGTGCTGACCTGGCTCTTCCCCCAGCCTGGCACACTTGACTTTGCAGGAGGCTTTTGTTTCAATTTCCACCACCTGTTTTCATCTCCTGAATTCCTGAGAAGATCCTTTCAGAGCTACAGCAGCACAAAAGATTACAACAGGCGACACCAGGGCAGCCTCCTCTTTCATCACCCTGTGGGAGTGCAGGCAGGCTTTCAGCCCTCCATCAAGGCTTTCCTCCAACCTGCTTGCCTCCAACCTGCTTGCCTCCCTCCCAGCCCACCCTCCAGAGCTCTGAGAGGCTTTTCATGCCTGTGGAAATGGGAGATGTTAGGAGGAACAGAACCCCTGCGGTCTCTCATGTAAATCCTGAGCAGATCTCCACTCTCAGGTTCAATCAGGTACCTCAGCCAAGGCCAGCTGTGTGGGGCTCAACAAGGCCAAGTGCTGCAGCCTGCACTTGGGCCACAACAGCCTCGTGAATGCTTCAGGAAACTGCCCATTAGAGGAAGGATCTGGGGGTGCTGGTTGGCAGCCAGCTTAGCAAGAGCCAGCTTGTGCCCAGGTGGGCAAGAAGGCCACCAGCATCCTGGCCTGGATCAAGAATAGTGTGGCCAGCAGGACCAGGGCAGGGATGGTCTTCCTATATTTGGCACTGGTGAGGCCACACCTTCAGTATTGGGTTCAGTTTTGGGCTCCTCACTCCAAGAAGGACATTGAGGGCTGGAGTAGGCCCAGAGAAGGGCAACAAAGCTGGGGGAGGGTCTGGAGAGGAGCAGCTGAGGGAACTGGGGTTGTTTAGCCTAGAGAAAAGGAGGCTGAAGAGAGACCTCATTGCTCTCTACAGATCCCTGGAAGGAGACTGGAGCCAGGTGGGGGTTGGCCTCTTCTCCCAAGGAAGAAGTGACAGGACAAGAGGAAACAGCCTGAAGTTGTGCCAAGAGGTTGGACATGAGGAAGAGTTTCCTCCCTGAAAGAGTTATCAAGCCCTGGAACAGGCTGCCCAGGACAGTGGTGGAGTCCCCATCCCTGGAGGGATTTCAGAGCCCTGTAAATGTGGTACTGAGGGTCCTGGTTTAGTGGTGACCTTCCCGTGCTGGTTGAGTTGGATCTGAGGTTCTTAAAGGTCATTTCCATCCTAAAGGAATCTATGGGTGACAGGTTGGACTTGATGATCCTTGAAGTCTTTTGCAACCTTATTGATTCCTATGCTTCTATGCCTCAATATTCTGCTGGTGAGAGGGGGAAGAAGAAACCACTGAAACATGAAACCCCCTGATACATTCCTGGATACTTCAGCTTGAAGAGTGTGAAAACAGTGCCCAGACAGCCCCAACACCTTTTGCCTCCCAGTTCCTGGGGCCAGCAGGATGCTGCAGGATACAGCATGACCTTGGTACAACCATGCAGTGACCAGTGCTTGACTAAAGGGTAAATACTGCACAGCACTTGGCTATCAAACTAGTCAAGTGAACTGGCAACGTTCTGTTGCCCCTAATGGTCAGAGGAACATTTGTTCTGAAGGGCTTTGAAATGATCTGGCAGGTAAAGCACCAGACTGGAGCCAAGAGGAGGAGCTGGGTAATGGGTTTTTAACTTACCTGCTGTGACCTTCAGACATTTGCTGCAGCTCTTACCCTGTATCAACACTTGAGACTTTCTCTTCAGAGTGCAGGCTCCCAAGCAACACAGTGAGCCCTGCCAACACTCTCAGAACAAGTTAGCAGGAACAAGAAGTGTGAGCAGCACCAGAGAGGTGATTCTGCCCCTCCAGTCTGCTCTCACGAGACCCCCACCCGCGGTACTGCAATCAGTTCTGGTGCCTCCAAGACTGCAATCAGTGCAATACTGCAACTACACAAGGCCATGAAATCTTGGAGCAGGTCAAGAGGAGGCCACAAAGATCACCAGAGGGCTGAAGCACCTCCCCTGTGGGGACAGGCTGAGAGCTGGGTCTGTTCAGCCTGGAGAAGGCTCAAAGGAGACCTTAAACCAGCTTCCCAGTAACTGAAGGGGGCTACAAGAAAGTTGGGGAGGGCCTTTTGACAAAGGCTTGTAGTGATAGGATGAGAGGCAATGGCTTTGATCCAGAAGAGGGGAGATGGAGACTGAAGATTAGGAAGAAATCTTGGCAGTGAGGGTGGTCAGACACTGCAACAGGTTGCCCAGGGAGGTTGTGGATGCCCCCTCCCTGAAGGTGTTCAAGGCCAGACTGGATGAGGCCTTGAGCAACTTGGGGTGGTGGGGAGGTGTCCCTGCCAATGGCAGGGGAGTTGGAGCCAGAGCTAGATGATTTTCAAGGTGTTTTCCAACTCAAACCATCCTCTGATTCTATGAACAAGAAGACTGATCAAAGCCTGGAGTTAAAGAAGTGTTTTACTTTCAAGTGTCACGGTGCCAGACGTGTAACTCAAGCCAACAGCAGAATATACAGAGAAAATTCAATGCAGAGGAACTCAAGCACCTGGAAAGCATCAGCCAGCACTGTACAGCCAGAGGATTCTTCTGATGAGGTCTAACCCCTGTACAAAGGTTAGCAACACACTGAAAAACGCATTTGGGTCATGAACACAGCTACACAGGCCCACTACTGCCACAGGCTGTGCTGGGGAACCCCAGCCTGGGGGAGGGCTGCGAGAGCCCTGCTTCGGGATGGGTGTAACCCAGCACAGAGGCTCTCCCTCTAAAGCTGGCCAGCAACTCTCCCCCCTTTCCTACTGCACAGGGGGAAGCCTCTCCCTGAACATCACCCAGAGGCCATGAGAGCAGTAATGTGCCCGTGTGAATATATACAGCACAGATCTGAGACGGGGCCAGCGGTCAGCTGCGAATCCACGTCAAGAGAGGAACTCTGCCGAGAGACTGATGACCTACAACTCACTGAAACAACTGAACACATGTACAAGAGGAGCAGGGGAGGTATGGCTGAGAGCTGCACATGCCACCTGAGGCTCAGGTGGCACTGCCAAGCATTTCCAGGGGGGCAGGTGCTGCTGCCCCCGGCTAGCCGTTGATGCGGTAATTGACGTGGATCTCGGGCTTGATGTCGCACACCAGCGACAGCAGCTGGGACAGCACCACCTCACGGTTCCTCTGGAAGTTCTGCTGGATCACACTCATCTTCTCCTGGGTCTCCTTCTCCACTTCAGTGGTGCAGCTGCCATGAGATCCAAGTGCCTGAAGAGAAGAGAATCAACCAGGTTGGAAAAGACCTTCAAGACCATCGAGTCCAACCTACCACCCAGCACCGCCTGACAACTAAACCATGGCACTGAGTGCCTCAGCCAGGCTCTTCCTAAACACCTCCAGGGATGGGGACTCCACCACCTCCCTGGGCAGCACATTCCCATGGCCAGTCTCTCTTGCTGGGAAGAACTTCTTCCTCATCTCCAGCCTAAACTTCCCCTGGTGCAGCTTGAGACTGTGTCCTCTTGTTCTGGTGCTGGGTGCCTGGGAGAAGAGACCAACCCCCAGCTGGCTACAACCTCCCTTCAGGGAGTTGGAGAGAGCAATTAGGTCTCCCCTGAGCCTCCTCTTCTCCAGGCTAAGCAGTATCACAGTATCACCAAGGTTGGAAGACCTCAAAGATCATCAAGTCCAACCCTAGCTCCCTCAGCCTCTCCTCACAGGGCTGTGCTCCAGACCCCTCCCCAGCTTTGTTGCCCTTCTCTGGACACGTTTCAGCAGCAAAGGAAGGAGAAGAGCTCAGGTGAGAGGTGGTGTGGCAAAGACAAGGCTGCACCTGGCTCTGTGTTTTGTTCTTTGGACTGCCTCACTACACACCTCCACCACTCCTCTGTGCTGAAGGAAGTGCACTTAAAACACATAAATCCAGAATACTGTTGGCATCATAGATCCATGGAATGGTTTGGGCTCAGAGGGACCTTCAAAATCATCTAGTTCTGATCCCCCTGCCACAGGCAGGGACATTTCCCACCAGCCCAGGCTTCCCCAGGGAGGTGGTGGAGTCACCATCCCTGGAGCTGCTCAAAAAGGGACTGGATGTGGCACTTGGTTTAGCTGTCAGGAGGTGCTGGGTGACAGGTTGGGCTTGATGATCTCTGAGGTCTTTTCCAACCCTACTGATTCTCTGATTCTATACTCAAGGCCTCATCCAACCTGGCCATGAACACTTCCAGGGAGGGAGCATCCACAACCTCCCTGGGCAACATGTTCCAGTGTCTCACCACCCTCACTGGAAAGAATTTCTTCCTTATCTCCAATCTAAATCTGCCCTCCTCAAGCTTCAATCCATCCCCACCTCCACCCCTTGCCCTATTACTAAAGGCCCTTGTAAAAAGTCCCTTCCTGGCTTTCTTGTAGGCCCCCTTCAGTTCCTGGAAGGCTGCTCTAAGGTCTGCTCTCTGCTTAGATTTCCCACTGGCCTTGCTTAAGTTCCTATTTCATCCACATCCATGGTTTTAATCCTCTTTCATTCCTTATCTATCAGTTTAGAGCATGAGCCTCTAAAACATGCCTGAAATGAAGTTCTGGGAGCCCCTGGGCACTGCAAGGAAAAGTGAAACACCTGGTGTAGCTTCAGCACAATATTCACATCATCCCACTGCTTCTGCCCTTGAAGAACCTTTATCAAGCCCTTAGCCCTCCTAACAGGCCTGTGAGCCATGGGATTTGCAGACTAAGGAGCCCCTCAGCTTACATTGCCCCTCTTGCCCCCTATCAAAGGGCCTGAGAGGGCAAATTCTTACTGTAAGTGGGGGGAAAGGCATAGGGAAAATCTGCCAAGAGACCAGCACTCCAGAAGCCAGAGAGCTTCTCTCTCTGGAGAAGGCTAAATGAAACAGAACCAGCTGACAGGTAGGGAAATCCACATCATGAGCCTGGCACTGCCTGGTAGAATGTGCCTAGAGAGCCAAGCTAACAACTGACTGCAAAAAATCCAGGGGATCACAGAATGGTTTGGGTTGGAAGTGACCTTAAAGATCATCTACTTCCAAGCCTACAAGGCCAGGCTGCTCAAGGGTCCAGCCAAACTGCCTTTGAAATCTCGCAGGCTTGGAGGCTCCACAACTTCTCTAAGCAACCTGTTCCAGTGCCTCAGCAGCCTTGTGGGGAAGAATGTCTTTCTAATGTTTAATCTAAACCCAGCTTCCTCCAATCTGAAGCCATTACTCCTCACCTTGACACTCCCTGCCCTTTACAAAGACCCTCTCTGGCTCTCCTGCAACCCCCTTCAAATATCAGAAGGCCACCAGAAGGTCTCCCTGGAGCCTTCTCCTCCAGGCTGCACAACCCCAACTCTCTCAGCCTGGCCTCACAGCAGAGGGCTTCCAGCCCTGCCAGCATTGCTGTGGCCTCCTCTGGCCCTGCTCCAACAGGCTGTGCTGTGCTGAGGACTCCAAAGCTGCCCCAGCACTGCAGGGGGGTCTGAACACAGCACAGCAGAGGGGCAGAATCCCCTCCCTGCCCCTGCTGCCCACACTGCTGGGGCTCAGCCCAGGACAGGCTGGTTTCTGGGTTGCAAATTAATCATGACTCACTGCCATGGAGGCTACTACACAGGAGAATAGGAGAGGTGCTGCTGTGCTAAGCAGAAGATGGGCAGAGGGGAAGCTTGCCAGGCTGTTTGCTGAAGAGTTCAGAACTAACAGGGACATGTGAGCAGCAGACACAATCTCAGCTCTGTGCCTTTTGAGAACACCTCTTTTTCAGGTGGAAAGGAAACCAAACCCCTCAGGCAGCAGTGCTAAGTGCAACACAAGCCTTGGAACTGCTTCAGCAAGAGACCAGACTTCAACATGTCCAGAGAAGGGCAACAAGGCTGGGGAGGGGTCTGGAGCACAGCCCTGTGAGGAGAGGCTGAGGGAGCTGGGGTTGCTTAGCCTGGAGAAGAGGACCTCTTGAAGGGCTCTTTAGGACCTCTTGGAGACCTTATTGCTGTCTACAACTACCTGAAGGGAGGTTGTAGCCAGGTGGGGGTTGGTTTCTTCTCCCAGGCAAGCAGCACCAGAACAAGAGGACACAGTCTCAAGCTGTGCCAGGGGTAGTTTAGGCTCAAGGTGAGGAGAAAGCTGTTCCCAGAAAGGGTAACTGGCCATTAAATGTGCTGCCCAGGGAGGTGGTGGAGTCCCCATCCCAGGAGGTGTTCAAGAGGGGATTGGATGTGGCACTTGGAGCCATGGTTTAGTTAGTCATGAGGTGTTGGGTGATAGGTTGGACTTGATGATCACTGAGGGCTTTTGCAACCTTATTGATTCTATGATCCTACAAGGCCAGTGGTCTCTACCACATTAGCATCATAGAAACCAGCCTGCCACAGGAGGAACGAGTTTGGTCCTTCCTGATGCTGCTGCACTCAGCAGGCTCTGGGAGGCTGCCACCCATCAGGGCACCAGCCAGTACATGAGCTCATTAGGCCAGCTCCCTGCC
>JAAWVA010000035.1:337799-386039 GCA_015227895.2 Colaptes auratus | reverse complement strand
AAATGGCATCAAACCAACATCTTTGGGGTGCAGCAGTCTCACCTGCAGTCCTCTGCTTGATTTGATCAACTTGTTTTAATCCAAGCAGCATCTAAACTGTAATCCTGTGGTGTTCACCTCATGGAAACAGTAGGTCTCAGAGCTAAAATCCTCCTCTTTGATCACTTTCACAATGGGAGCCAACACATTAGCAGCCAGATGAACCTGTTTGAGGCAGCTTCGCTCTGCACCAGTCTCAGCGTGGCACTGAGCACTGTGTGTGTAAAGATTTGCTGATACAGAAGGATTTAAGAAGAATCTCAGTTCCCACCTCCTCTGCCTGCCTGAACCTTCAGACCTTGGGGTTGAATTCTGCTGGATTCAGCTTTAACCACAAGGACAAATGGGGAGGTGGTGGAGCTTCTGCACCTGCCCTTGGCTGCTGGCTGGGACGTGGCAGGTGGAGCTGGTTCTGATTGCCCACGGCAGCAATCAGACATTGGGAGCATTCCTGGATCATGATAGTCTCCTAACTCAGAGCTAAACCATCAGACTAGCTAATATGGCAGCCTGGGGGCTGAATTGTGCTGGGCTCAGCTTTTCATAGCATCATAGAATCAATAAAGTTGGAAAAGACTTCAGAGATCATCAAGTCCAACCTATCACCCAACACCTCATGACTGCTAAACCATGGCTCCAAGTGCCACATCCAATCCCCTCTTGAACACCTCCAGGGACAGTGACTCCACCACCTCCCTGGGCAGCACATCCCAGTGGCCAATCTCTCTTGCTGGGAAGAACTTTCTCCTCACCTCCAGCCTAAACTTCCCCTGGCACAGCTTGAGACTGTGTCCTCTTGTTCTGGTGCTGCTTGCCTGGCAGAAGAGACCAACCCCCACCTGGCTACAACCTCCCTTCAGGGAGTTGGAGAGAGCAAGGAGGTCTCCCTGAGCCTCCTCTTCTCCAGGCTGAGCAACCCCAGCTCCCTCAGCCTCTCCTCACAGAGCTTCTGCATCTGCCCTTGGCTGCTGGCTGGGACGTGCCAGGTTGAACTTGTTCTGATTATCCACAGCAGCAGCCATACACTGGGAGCGTTCCTGGATCATGGTATTCTCCTAACTCAGAGCTTAGAAAATCCCCCTTGAAATGATGATTTCTCACTGCTCTTAGGGCTTGGCTTGAAACCCAGCCTCTGCCTGCTGTACTGGGAGCTGAGGAGATGGAGCCTGTGTCCGTGCTGTTTGTGCAGCTCCCAGCGCAGCAGCCTGAACCACACGATCACAGAATGTTAGGGGCTGGAAGGGACCTCCAAAGCTCATCCAGTCTTACTCCCCTGCCAGAGCAGGAGCACCTAGAGCAGGTCACACAGGAACACATCCATGTGGGTTCTGAATACCTCCAGAGGGGGAGACTCCCCAACCCTCCTGGGCAGCCTGTTCCAGTGTTCCCTCAGCCTCACAGTGAAAAAATCCTCCTTGTGTTTACATGGAACTTCCTATGCTTCAGCTTCCACCCATGGCCCCTTGCTCTGTCACTGGGCATCACTGAGAATAGAATAGAATAGAATAGATAGAATAGATAGAATAGAATAGAATAGAATAGAATAGGATAGAATAGGATAAGACAGGATAGGATAGGATAGGATAGGATAGGATAGGATAGGATAGGATAGGATAGGATAGGATAGGATAGGATAGGATAGGATTAACCAGGCTGGAAAAGACTTTTGAGATCCTCAAGTCCAACCTATCATCTAACACCATCTAAGCAGCTAAACCATGGCACCAAGCACCCCATCCAGTCTATTCCTAAACACCTCCAGGGATAGGGACTCCACCACCTTCCTGGGCAGCACATCCCAATGGCCAATCTCTCTTGCTGGGAAGAATTTTCTCCTCACCTCCACCTACTTCCCCTGGCACCTTGAGACTGTGTCCTCTTTGTTCTGCTGCTGCTTGCCTGGCGAAGAGACCACCCCCCCTGGCTACAACCTCCCTTCAGGGAGTTGGAGAGAGCAAGAAGGTCTCCCTCAGCCTCCTCTTCTGCAGGCTCAGCAACCCCAGCTCCCTCAGCCTCTCCTCAACAGGGCTGTGCTCCAGACCCCCTCCCCAGCTTTGTTGCCTTCTCTGGACACCTTCCCTCTCCAACCTCCTTCCTAAACTGAGGAGCCCAGAACTGGACACAGGACTCCAGGTGTGGCCTAAGCAGTGCTGAGCACAGGGCAGAATCACTTCCCTGCTCCTGCTGCTTCTACTCCAAGACAAGTGGTGAAGTGCTGCTGGAACCCAGGGGCCTGGGACTTGTGTTTGCAAACCCTCACCGTGCTTTTTCCGCCCTGTTGGCTCTTTCTGCAGCCCTCACAACTGCAGCCCTCAGCTGCTCCTGGCCCATGCTGAGGAAAGCACATGTTCAAGCTGCACAAACCAGCCCAGCCAGCCAGGGCCAGAGGGTTTGGAGCCAATCTGCTAAACGAGGATTTAGCCAGGAGGCAGCCCCAAGTGCCAGCCATCTCCTAATACTCTCTTAAGGAGCCTAGCAGCACAGGCAGCTGCTGCTTCCTCCCCGGCCCTCCTCACAGCTCAGCTCATCCTCCAGCTCTGCAGCAAGGCATTTCCAAGCAGAATCACATCCCCTTGTCTTCTTGCTACAGTGCCTTTTAATTAGGAGAGCAGCTGCTCTGGAAACAGGGAGCTCACTTCTCAGAGAGTGCTCTGGAAAGTGATTACAATGGATTAAAGCCGAAAGGTTAGGCAATTTATTTAGCTGGCACTTAGCAAAGGCACCAGATTATTTTGTGCTGCAAGGGTGGTTTAGAAAGGAAAACAGATAACCCCTTCTTGGCTCTCACCAGCCTTAAGGAACTCTGCTGCACAAGGTAGGTGCTGGGTCTGAAATGCTCTCTGCAGGTTGTGCCTACGCAACATCCAACTGCTCCACCAGCTCTGTCTGAGGGTGCTGGAGCTCTGTTGCTGGGGGCTGGGTAGCTCCTGCAGCTAGCAAAAGTCTAGTCCAGCCAGGAGTTGCCCCAGGTTTTTTTTCTCTCCACTCCAAAGGACTGCAGAGGAATCGCCCTTTCCATCCAATGCCTTTCCATCCTGGCCACTTGCTGCCAGAGAATCACAGAATTGATCAGATTGGAAAAGACCTTTAGGATCATGGAGTTCAGTTGTTAGGTAGCATTGACAGCTCCTCAATTAAACCAAATCACTAAGCACTACCTCTACATGACTCTGAAATACCTCCAGGGATGGTGACTCCACCGCCTCCCTGGGCTGCCTGTTCCAGTGTCTGATAACCCTTGCAGTGAAAAAATTCTTCCTAATATCCATCCTGGACTTCCCTTGGTGCAATCTGAGGCTGTTTCCTCTGGTCCTGTCAGTTTTTACTTGGTTGAACAGACCAAACTCCACTTAACTCCAACCTCCTTTCAGGCAGCTGTAGAGAGCAATGAGGTCTCCCCTGAGCCTCCTCTTCTCCAGGCTAAACAGCCCCAGCTGCTTCTCACCAGCCCTGTTCTCCAGAGCCCTCCCCAGCTTTGTTGCCCTTCTCTGGACATACTCAGTGCCTGCCAACTACCCACCTGGCAGAGTTCCCTTTCTCAAAGGACTATTTTAGAATCATACAATTGTCAGGGTTGGAAGGGACCTCAAGGCTCAGCCAGTTCCAACCCCCCTGACATGGCCAGGGACACCTCACACTACGGCAGGTTGCTCACAGCCACATCCAGCCTGGCTGCAAACACCTCCAGGGTTTGACAGCAGTGAGAATCTGCCCTGTGGAGCCTCCCAACCCTACATGGGCAAGGCAACCTGCTGTGAGGCATCTGCTCAGCAGCATTACTTGTGCTGAGAAAGCCTTCAGAGGTTTCACTCAGCTGTGGGAACAATCCTGTGCCCAGGAGCTGGATGAAGCCTCTCGAGGGCCAGGAGGATGAGCAGAGGGCTGGAGCACCTCTCCTGTGAGGACAGACTGAAGGAGTTGGGGCTGTTCAGGCTGGAGAGGAGAAGGCTCTGAGGTGACCTCATTGTGGCCTTCCAGGATGTGAAGAGGGCTACAGGAGGGCTGGGGAGGGACTGCTCAGGCTCTCAGGTAGTGATAGGACTAGGGGGAATGGAATGAATCTGGAGGTGGGGAGATCAGGCTGGAGGTGGGAGGAAGTTTCTTCCCCATGAGGGTGGTGAAGCCCTGAATGGGTTGTGCAGGGAGGTGGTTGAGGCCCTGTCCCTGGAGGTGTTTAAGCCCAGGCTGGATGAGGCTGTGCCAGGCTGATCTAGTGTGGGGTTCCCTGCCCATGGCAGGGGGGTTGGAACTAGCTGATCCTTGTGGTCCCTTCCAACCCTAACTGAAACTATGAAACTATGAAACTATGAAACTATGAAACTCCCCTCTGGCCCGAGGCTGTGTGCTGCTCACTCTCAACTGCGTGGCTTAAGCACTTAAAGCAGTGCAAAGGATAAAGCCCCTGGAAGTTAATCAGCTTCACTGCAAAGCTGAGGTTCTATCAGAGGATCTCAATCCTTTTCTCCTCCAAAGGAAAAGCAGTGGGGGTCCCTGGCTGGGGGCACAGCAAAGATCCAGCTTGCACGATGTGTGAACATTCTGAACCTGTGCAGTATCTGGTGATTCAAACTTCGTGTGCGCTCTGGGAGCAGAAGCTGGGACTGGCATCCCATCCAAAGAGGTGCCTCAGAGTTGGCTCCTGGCAAGTGGCAGCTGGATGGAGCACCCCAAGGATGGCCAGCTTCCACTGGCATGGTTGTAGCAGCAGCAACAAACCAGAATTCCTTCCCAGTCTCGTGTGGATGCAGTGTGCCCAGGGGGCCAAGAAGGCCAAGGGCATCCTGGCCTGCAGCAGGAAGAGTGTGGCCAGCAGGAGCAGGGAAGTCATTGTGCCCTGTGCTCAGTCCTGTGTCCAGTTCTGGGCCCCTCAGTTTAAGAAGGACATTGAAACACTTGAACATGTCCAGAGAAGGGCAATGAGGCTGGGGAGGGGTCTGGAGCACAGCCCTGTGAGGAGAGGCTGAGGGAGCTGGGGTTGCTTAGCCTGCAGAAGAGGAGGCTCAGGGGAGACCTTCTTGCTCTCTGCAACTCCCTGAAGGGAGGTTGTAGCCAGCTGGGGGTTGGTCTCTTCTCCCAGCAAGACAGCCGAACAGAGGACACTGTTTCAAGCTGTGCCAGGGGAGGTTTAAGATGGAGGTGAGGAGAAAGTTCTTCCCAGCAAGAGAGAATTGGCCATTGGAATGTGCTGCCCAGGGAGGTGGTGGAGTCACCACCACTGGAGATGTTCAGAAAGGGATTGGACGTGGCACTTGGTGCCATGGTTTAGTTGTCAGGAGGTGTTGGGTGCCAGGTTGGACTTGATGATCTCTGAGGTCTTTTCCAACCTTATTGATTGTATGATTCTATGATGCTGTGTGTGGTTCTGCTGGGCAGCACTGGACTGAACTTCTTCCAGTCACGGGAAGGCTTGGGTTGGAAGAGACCTTTAAAGATCATCGACTCCAACCTCTCTGCAGTCAGCAAACACATCTGCAGCTACAGCAGGTTGCTCAGAGCCCCAAACAGCCTGACCTGGTGTGGTTCCAGGGGTGGTGCAGCTACCACCTCTCCTGGCAACCTGAGCCAGGGTCTCACCACCATCAGTGTCAAATGTTTCTTCCTTCTCTCCAATCTGAATCTGCCTATTTTAGTTTCACACCATCACCCCTTGTCCTGTCACAATAGGCCCTGCTCCAAAGGCTGCCCCCAGCTGCCTGCTCAGCCCCTTGAAGTACTGCAAGGCCACCAGAAGGTCTTAGTTTAGGCTTGGGGCATTGGATTTGTGATAGTTTCCGTGGTCAAAATTTCAAGGAGCATACAAGAGATGTGGTTCAGTGGCAGTGGCTTAGCAGTAGTGGAGGGATTGTGAGGGCTGAGTGAGTGGTTGGACTTGATGATCTCAAAGGTCTCTTCCAACCTCAACAGTTCTATGGTTCTGTGATACCACAGAATGGCTTAAGTTGGAAGAGACCTCAGAGATCACCTCCTGCAGGGGCCCTGCCATGGGCACGGACACCTCTCAACCAGATTTGGCAGCTCAGGGCCTCATCCAACCTGGCCTCAAATGCCTCCAGGGAGGAGACATCCACAGCCACTCTGGGCAGCCTATTCCAGAGCCTCACCACCCTCATACTGAAGAACTTCTTACTCAGATCCAGCCTAACCCTACTCTCCCTCAGCTTCAAACCGTTCCCCCTTGTCCTGTCTCTACACACCCTCAGGAAAAGTCCCTCCCCAGCCTTCCTGAGGTCTGTGGTGCCAGGTTGGACTCGATGATCTTTGAGGTCTCTTCCAACCTTGGTGATACTGTGATACTGTGATCCTTTCAGGTACTGGAAGGCAGCTCTAAGGTTCCCCCTGGAGCCTTCTCCTCTCCAGGCTGAACACCCCCAGCGCCACCAGACCCTTGAGCCACGATCCCCTGGGGTCTGCAGCCAGGGCACTGCGATGCTCTGCTGAAGTGGGGAGAACTGCTCCACTTCCCAGCCAGCCCAGCACAGAGGCACCTCACTCTGCAGGAGAGGAGGCTTGTGTTGACACACTCGGTGTCTTCTCCTAGGAGACACCACAAAGGTTGGGAGATGCTGAGCTACTCGTGAGGATCCCGCTTTAAATAGAGGAGTCTCCCGGCAGGGTGCTGAAGCAGTAAAACAGCGTTTGGAGCGCAATCCACAACCACACCACCCCCTGCTTGCCCTCCTCTGGCTGTGTTTGGCTGCTGTGGGTGTATTTGTGTTTCCCCTCACTTTTCCCTCCTGTGTTGTCCCTCCTCTCTCTCCTGTGTTGTCCCTTCTCTTTCCAGCGACGCTGACTGCTCCATCTGCTTATTTATCACCCGCCCTTAGAATCCGAATTTCAATTAGCAATCTGCTTTGTTGAGCTTCAGTTTTAAACAAGGCACTGAGAGCTCCAACAAAGCTTCCAGGCATCAGGCTGCTTGTAATGCAGCTGTTAAAGCTCTTCCATCATGCCCACCGACGAAATGAATTCCGTTGCTACCAAGGCGCGGCTGACAAATGAGGTTTAATCCTCCTCTGCTGCCGCAGATAGAAGGCACTTCAGTGAAGGCAGAAAGGTTTCAAAGGGCTGAGGTGGAAAATGGTCCTTTTGCCCAGTGCCCCAGAGGTGTTAAAGGGACTAAAACCCCATGCAGGGAGAAGTAAGTCAACCCTGCGGTGGGAAAAGCTGGCCCTGGGTTTCCCCACCGGCTTCTCATCCTGACGCTTCCCTTCCACACCTGAAGTGCCAAGTGAGGGATGTGGGAGCAGAGAAGAGAGTGGCAGTGTCCTGAGCAAGGGTCATAGAATGGCTCAGGTTGGAAGGGATCTCAGAGATCATCCACTCCAACCTCCCTGCCATGGGCAGGGACACCTCTCAACCAGATGTGGTTGCTCAAGGCCTCGTCCGACATAGCCTTCAACACCTCCAAGGAGGGAGCATCCACAGCCTCCCCAGGCATCCTGTTCCAGAGTCTCACCACCCTCATACTGAAGAACTTCTTACTCAGATCCAGCCTAACCCTACTCTCCCTCAGCTTCAAACCGCTCCCCCTTGTCCTGTCTCTAGACACCCTCAGGAAGAGTCCCTCCCCGGCCTTCCTGTAGGTAAGGGTAATGGAAGGTACTGGAAGGCAGCTCTAAGGTTTCTCCCTGGAGTCTTCTCTCCAGGCTGAACACCCCCAGCTCCCTCAGCCTGTCCTCACAGCAGAGCTGCTCCAGCCCTTGGAGCATCTTTGTGGCCCTCTTCTGGACTCACTCCAACAGTTCACAGTTCTTATGGTGGGGACACCAGAACTGGATGCAGTATTCAGGGTGGGGTCCAGAGCAGAGCAAAGGCAATGAATCACCTCTCTTGACCTGCAGACCACACTCAACCCCCTGACACTGTCTGTGGCTTGCAGATCCAGCTGCCTACTGCCCTGCCAGCTCCTCTCTCTGGATCTCAATCCCCAGGATCCCTCACAGGAGAACCTTCTCCAGGCTGGCTGTGTTTGCTGAATGAAGGGGCTCCATGGCAGTGAGGTTGGGTTTGACTCCAAGCCTGGCAACATAAACTGCTTCAACACCCTGTCAGTAATGTCTGTGACTAGATCTCAATGGCTTGTGATTGAAATGAAGCTGGTGCTGAAGTTCTCAGCTGAATGGATGAGCTGCCAGTACTATAATTTAGCCATTACAATTACCAGCACTCCACCAGCTGGCACACTGGGCAATGGAAAACCAGCCACATAGGTCAAGGAATGGGTGCCATGTACCCCAGGTGGTCTGTTCTCCAGGGTCTAGGAGATTCCCTCTGCCTGCCAAAGAGGCTTGTGTGTCCCATTCCAGCACACTATGGGTGCTGGGAGTTGCTCCCTTCTATGGCATGGATGGGCCTGGGGAAAGCCACTTCTGCTGCTCTGTGAGCGGGAGGCCAGGCCAGAGGAAGAATGGAAAGACTGAGGATAAGAAGGCTCGACAGAGGGATTTGAGGGGGTTGGATCCATTGGCTGGAGCCAGCTATATGAGGTCAAACAATGCCAAGTGCTTCGTCCCATACTTGGGTCACAACAACCCCATTAAAATTCCAGGCTTGGAGCAGAGTGGCTGGAAAGCTGCCTGGTAGAGAATGACCTGGAGATGTTGGTCAACGGCCAGCTAAACATGAGCCACTGAGGGGCCTTGGCTGGAGCGTGTCCAAAGGAGGGCAATGATGCTGGTGAAGGGTCTGCAGAACAGGTCTGGAGGAGCAGCTGAGGGAACTAGGGTTCTCTAGTCTGGAGACAAGGAGGCTCAGCAGAGACCTTCTGGCTCTCGACAACTCCCTGAATGGAGGTTAGAGTCAGGTGGAGGTTGGTCTCTTCTCCCAAGGAACAAGTGGCAGGACAAGAAGAAACAACCTCAAGTTGCACCAGGGGAGTTTAGGTTGGACACAAGGAACGGTTTTTTGCCAAAAGGGTTGTCAAGGCCTGGCACAGGCTGCCCAGGGCAGTGGTGGAGTGCCCATCCCTGGAAGGGATGCGGTGCTGAGGGACCTGGTTTAGCAGGGTGCTGGGTTAGCAGTTGACTTGATGACCTTACAGGTCTCTTCCAACTAAACAACTCTACCATCCTACAACTCCACATCCCCACCATGCACCCTGTCCTGCCCCCCGCAGCTGCCACTCCATGCCCAGCTCTCTGTCCCCGCCATGCACCCTGTCCTGCCCCCCGCAGCTGCCACTCCATGCCCAGCTCTCTGTCCCCGCCATGCACCCTGTCCTGCCACCCGCAGCTGCCACCCCATGCCCAGCTCTCTGTCCCCGCCATGCACCCTGTCCTGCCACCCGCAGCTGCCACTCCATGCCCAGCTCTCTGTCCCCGCCATGCACCCTGTCCTGCCACCCGCAGCTGCCACTCCATGCCCAGCTCTCTGTCCCCGCCAGCAACCCTGTCCTGCCCCCGCAGCTGACACCCCATGCCCAGCTCTCGCTCCCCACCGTGCACCCTGTCCTGCCACCCGCAGCTGCCACTCCATGCCCAGCTCTCTGTCCCCGCCATGCACCCTGTCCTGCCACCCGCAGCTGCCACTCCATGCCCAGCCCTCTGTCCCCACCGTGCACCCCCACCCCTGCGATGAGCTGCGCGCAGGCCTCAGCCCGGGCGGCCACCACCCTGGCCCCGCCCCCGGTGCGACCCGCAACCAATGAGCGCTGGGGGCGGGGCGGGGCGGGCCGCGTGCCGCTCTGTATAACGCGTCGCCCGGCAACGGCCGGCACGTCACTTCCGGGGGAGCCGCCGCGAGGCGCCGCGGGCGCGCGGCTCGGCGGAGCGGGGTGGACGGTACCGACCGGGGCAGCGCCTGTGGTGGGTCGGGGCTGGGACGGGGCAGGCAGGTCGTGCTCGGTCCTAGCCCGGCGAGATGAGCGCGGAGCTGGACGGCGTGTCGGTGCACTCCTCTTCCTCCTCGTCGGGCTCGCTGGGCTCGGCGGCGGGACCGGCTCCGCGCCCGCTGTCGGCTAACGTGCGGCGGCTGCACCAGGCGCTGACGGCACTGCTGAGTGAGTCGGAGCGGGAGCGCTTCATCCTCTGCCTCAATGCATACCACGGCCGCCGCAACGTCTGCGACCTGGTGCGCTCCCTCCGTGCTCTCCTCGACGGCCCCCGCCGCCGGCAGCTCCTGCCGCTGCTCCGCCTCGTCCTGCCGCGCTCCGACCAACTCCTCTTCGACCAGTACACCGCCGAGGGGCCCTATCTGCCGCCGCCTAGCCGGCCCCCGCCTGCTCCGACCCCGTCGCCGGTGTTCCCCGGTGAGCTACGGCAGGTGACCCTGCGGCGGAGCAAAGCCCACGAGGGGCTGGGCTTCAGCATCCGCGGCGGGGCCGAGCACGGCGTCGGCATCTATGTGTCCCTGGTGGAACCGGGCTCCCTGGCCGAGCGTGAGGGGCTGCGCGTCGGCGACCAGATCCTGGGTGTCAACGGCAAGTCTCTGGACAGGGTGACCCACGCCGAGGCTGTAAAGGTGAGCCGGCTCCCAACCGGGCTCCGGCTGCTGTGCCTCCCGTCTTGCCGAGGCCCGGGCTCTGCTTCACCCGCGTCCCGTCCTGCGCTCCTCTGCAACGTGGTCCCGCGGTTCGTTGCCCGTGTGCCCCGTCCCGCTGCGCCCCTCGGAGCCGGTGGCTCTGTGTGTGTCCGTCGCGCTCCCTGCATCCTTTTCTCCGCCTTTACCCGGTGTTGCCTCCCTGTGCCCCGTCCGGCTTCGTTCTCTCCCGCTGCGACGGCTGCTCCGTCCCGCTGTAGCCCGTGGGACGGCAGCCCATGGGTCCCTCCTCTCCGGAGCCGCTGCAGTGGAACCCGCAGCCCTTTCACCTAGCCGGTGCCGGGTTTACATTGAGCCGGGGAGATCGCCCCGCTGGCGTACGGGCGGCAGCAGCGAAGTTTCCCGTGCCGTTAATGATGCCCGCCGTTGGCACGGGCGGTAAGGAGCTGCCGGGCTCAGGCTGGCGTCAGCCGCAGCTCCTACCGTGCTAGGTTCGTCCCTTGGTACCGGGCAATACTCTCTTTATCATCACGTCTGTGAAACGCAGCTCTGCTGCTTTTGCCTTCTGCTCGCTCTGGGAGGTTCGCGGAAGTTGGGAATCCGCTTGAGCCGGGTTTTAAGCCAGATACTCCAACCTCTAGACCATCTTTTCTTCTCCCAAACGTAGGGAAACTGAGGCACGGAGAAGCAGAACAGTCCCCACCGTGCCCCTCTCCCCGGGAGTGCACGGTGCCCAAGGCAGATCCCACAGATCCCTCTGTGTCAGGGGGAGAAGGAGAACAGTTACACAACCAAAGTGTCCCCAGCGTTTCCCGCAGAGCGTTCCCAGCCCTGGAGACCTGTTGTGTGTAGCAGCAGGGGTGCTGTTGGTGTCAGCTGTCTTGTAAGGCTCCATCGGGCACCTCCATAAGCCATCGGGTTTTCACCTAAAGCTTTGTATTTTGAGGTAAAAATCCACGTTTGAGCCACCTAAAGCACGCCCAGAGATGATCTTGTGGCCGCTGGGCTCAGCCCAAAGCGTCCCTGTGGCACAGCAGCACCCAACACAAACCTTCTGAGCTGGAGAACCTACTTTTAGGGCAGCACTTTGTAGGCAGTGAGTGGAGAGCTGGGGTCTGGGGTGACACAGGACTGTTTTGAGGCTGTTTGTGTTGTCATTCCCCTGTGATAAGCTCAGGAGCTTCTGTTGGCAGCCTGCTCCGTGCGCTGCGTTCATCTTGCAGGGCTCTGAGCAGCGTCCTCCCTCCCAGCCTGCGTCCTCCCTGCCCCTCTCCAAACCTCTGCCCAAGGTCAGGGCACATCTTCCAGCTTGGGAAGGAGTCCCTGGGAATCTGAGAGCAGAGAAAAGATTTTGGAGAGTTTGTTTTTCCTCCCTAATGAGAGGGCAGCAGTGGTGGAAGCTTTGGGAAGTCACTCTGCAGCTTTGTGCCCTGAAGACTGGGGGAGGGGTGGGGGGGTGGAAATAACCTTCCCTGTTTTGGCAGTGGTGGTGGGATGGGCAGAAACCAGGTGTCAGGAATGCTCTGGTCTCTTCAGTGGCTTGATCTCAAATTCAACCCACTCTGCTGGGTAATTCACATCACTTTGTCTGTTCTCTAATCTAATGCACTTGATGCCTTTCAGACTATTAATTTTGAGTGAAACTAAGTGCTTCCTTGCACAGAAATAGTCCCTGTAGGAAGTGGTTTGCCAGGGGGCTGCTCTCTGATAAGAGCCCTGCGTTGTTAATGTGATCCTGAGAGAAAGGAGAACCTTAATTGCCTGCTTGCCAGCTGAACCTCTTTGAGCACCAGTTTGATCACACCCACCCAGCTGTGCTGACATCTTCCACAGCTCCTGCCCTTGTGTGACACCTGGGGAGGGTTTGTCACCCGGGGAGGGTTTGTCACCACGGAGTGGGGCTGGGAAGCGTTGGGAGCAGTCGCAGTGATCTGCAGTAGTGCTCTACGAGGTCCACTGGAGATGCTAAAATGAGGCAAGTGCTAACTTGTCCTCTCATGCTGCATTTGGAAGGGGGGGGAAATGAGGAGCAGATCGTGTGCAAGGGGGTGGAAATGCAGAGTAGATCAGGCTGAGCGATGCTGAAGGGCAGCCTTTGGAGCCTTTCCCTGGGGTTGAGTTACAAATGCCTCAGCCCAATGTTTTGGGCATCATGCAGGGTGTTGGAGCTGCAGGGGCAAGAGGTAGTGGTGATGTACAGGGTGGCTTGACCCCACGTTCTCTGCTTCCCCTGGAAACCTGGGGTCTGTCTCCCATCTCGATGTGTCAGCAGCTCCCCCAAGACCTCTGGCTGTGGTCTGAGCTTCTTGAGCAGAGCAAGCATTATGTCCTGCTGTCCTCACTGGTGTCTGTTGGTCTGCTTTGTAGTGGGTCAGTGGAGAGAAATGTTGGATCAAGAGGCTTGTACCAGAGCTGGGTTTGCTCCTGAGTTTGGGTTTGCTCCATATTTGATCCCCAGTGCAGGGGAGGAGGGAAAAGGTGAGCAGAGAGGGGTTTTCTTCACACAAACCCAAGGCTGCTGTAGCTCTCCCAAATGCTGTCTGCCTGCTTCAGAGGAGTAGATGTGGTGAGCTCTCTGTCAGCTGTCTGACTGAGGCACAGCTTCCATTCCTATCTGAGAAGGAGCTCATTCCCCTGCTGCACTTCCATCTTGCCTGTCCTGCAGCAAGAAGCTGTCTGTCTGGGGCAGCATTTCTATTCATAATATTCAGACTGTGTTGTTGTGAGAGTTGTCAAAGCTCTGAGGGCATAAGGCGATTGCAGAGCTCAGGAAGGCTCATCCACTGCTGGCCTGCTCCCAGGCACATCACTCTGTCCAGGGTGAGCCTGACAAACTTGCTTACTGAACTGAGATCAAGTTTCTGTCTGCCAGGGTGATGCCCAGCTGTGAATGCAGGCAGCAGGGCAGCTGGTCAGACAGAGCAGTGAATGAATCCATAGTCTTGGCTTGCTCCAGCAGCCTCATGAGGCCAGTCATAGAATCATGGAATTGCTTGGGTTGGAAAAGCTTGCTAAAATCAAGTCCAACCATTGACCTAACCCCACCATGGCCATTAAACCATGTCCCAAAGTGCCATGGCCACATGTTTCCTGCACACCTCCAGGGATGGGGACTCCACCACCTCCCTGGGCAGCCTGTTCCAATCCCTGACCACTCTTGCAGCAAGGAAATCTTTCCAGATATTCAACCTAACCCTCCCCTGGCACAATTTCAGGCTGTTTCCTCATGTTCTGTCACCTGATACTAATAGAGACTGACCCCCAGCTGGCTTCAGCCTCATCAGGGAATTGTAGAGAGCCATGAGGTCTCCCCTCAGCTTCCTCTTCTCCAGGCTAAACACCCCCAAGTCCCTCAGCTGCTCCTCCCCAGCCCTGTTCTCCAGACCCTTCACCAGCTGCTTTGCCCTGCTCTGGACCCATCCCAGCACCTCAGTGTCCTTGGAGTGAGAGGCCCAAGCCTGAACCCGGTCTTAACCCAGCAGTTCCTGCACCCAGTCGCGCTGGCTTGGTTGCCGCCTTCCCATGCACGCCTGTGCAGGAGTATCCCAGCCATTTCCAGCTCTTCCCTCTGGCAAGAGAGAGACAGACAGTGGGATAGGAGCAATTTCTGTCTCCTGCCTTCTGTTCCAGGCATTGCTCAGAGATGTGATGCACGAGGAGCTGGAAGCGTGGCGCTAGCTGAAAGCTGCCATCCTGGGAAAGAGCAAAATTGCTGCACCATGTCCTAGCTGCAAGCTGCCTGGTCCCCTGCTCCCTGTGCAGTGGGGTTTAGGAGATGGTTTAGTGTAAATTAAAGAGTGGGGTTCTTGATGTGAAGGGCAAGATTACCCTTAGCACTCCAAATCAATTGGCTTACCAACCAGCTGCTTAACCTTTATGTGAGCAGCAGAGTTTCGTGCCCTGTCGGCCTTGTGCTTGCTGTTTTGGTCCAAATCAGAGTTAAGAGGCTCCACTACAATTAACAGCTCTGCCATTCCAGCATTCAAGATGGCACTTGAGCAAAAAGAGCACTGCTGTGTGAATTGTGGAGGGAGTGAAGAAGCATATCTGCTCGTGTGAGATCCCATCGGCAGTGCTGTAGCCAGTTCTGGTGCCCCCAGCGTCAGAGGGACATGGAACTGTTAGAGCAGGTTCAGGGGAGGCTGTGGAGATGATCAGAGGGCTGGAGAACCTCCCCCTAGGGGGACAGGCTGGGAGAGTTGAGGCCATTCACCCTGGAGAAGAGAAGGCTCCAGGGAGACCTTAGAGCAGCCTCCCAGTACATGAAAGGGACTCCAGGAGAGCTGGGGAGGGACTTTTGATAAGGGCTTGAAGTAATAGGACAAGGGGCAATGGCTTTGAGCTGGAAGAGCTTGAGGCTGGAGATTGGGAAGAAATTCTTTCCAGTGAGGGAGGTGAGACACTGGAACAGGTTGCCCAGGGAGGTTGTGGATGCTCCTTCCCTAGGAGTGTTTGAGACCAGGCTGGGTGAGGCTGTGAGCAACCTGGGCTGGTGGGAGGTGTCCCTGCTCATGGCAGGAGGGTTGGAACTGGATGATCTTCAAGGTCCCTTCCAACCCAAACTGTTCTATGATTCTGTGAATCATATTTTTAGAGCTCACTTGGCACTCAGCAGCTCTGCTCTGCAGTACATGGTTGATATCATAGCACTTGTGCTGGATGTTTGTATTGATGAGCTGGAATGTTTGGTCCAGAGCAGTTAAAATTGAGGTCCTTGTGGGTTTAGATCATCAAAATGTTACCCAGGGAGGTGATTCTCCTCTAGTCAGGAGTTTGCATTAAACTTTGCACTCACTTTGTCCTTCACCCCTTACTTGTGGTGCCTTGCAGGAGGTTTTTATGTCCTTCAAATTGTTTACAGAGGAAGGGAACAGGAGAGAGTGGAAAGGATCACGACTGATGGACAATGAAGGTAGTGAAGAGTCTGGAGCACAAGCCTTGTGAGGAGCAGCTGAGGGGGCTGGGGCTGTTCAGCCTGGAGAAAAGGAGGCTGAGGGGTGACCTCATTGCACTCCAAATCAATTGACTTAACAACCAGCTTCTTAACCTTTACCTTTTGCTCTCTACAGCTCCCTGAAAGGAGATTGGAGCCATGCTGGGCTTGATTTCTTCTCCCTAGTAACAAGGGGTAGGACGAGAGGCAATGGCCTGGAATTGCACCAGGGGAGGTTTAGGTTGGAGATGAGGGACAATTTCTTCCCCCAAAAGGCTGTCAAGCCTGGGCTGCCCAGGTCAGTGGTGGAAGGGCTTAAAAGCTGTCCAGCTGCTTTGCTGAGGGACATGGTTTAGTGGTGACCTGGCAGTTAATGGTTGGACTTGATCTTAAACATCTCTCCCTGTCACAATCCTTTGATTCCCAGTTGAGTGTTTGGCTTAATGAGCTCCACCAGCCTCCAAAGAGCTGCACTGACTCTGCTGTCTGCCCTGTTGTGTCTGTTTGTGCTGACAGCTGAGTAAACCCAGATAAGCTTGATCCAAAGCACTCAACACAGCCTGATTTGTCTGCCCTGGTCTGGGGGAGCGTGCCCCTCTCATCGTGCTGTAAATCTGTGGTGGCGTTGCCCAAGCCGGTGGCCTTGCACTGGGTTTGTTCTGAGGGATCTGGGCTAGTTCAAGCCTACTGTCTTTGATCCTTCAGAGTGGCATTGGAGGGGAGGTGTGGGTTTGCTGCAGGCATGGTGGGGCTGGGGGGAAGGCTGGTGATGAGACAGGTGTCTTAGTGCCGAGGCAGAGGTCTCCACAGCAGGCTCTGCTGCTTCTCGGCTGGTCTGTGGCGCTGGGGATCGCAGCTTGGGCACAGGCTCTCTGCTCAGAGGACTTCAATCCTTCCAAACCAGCCTCTCCTGTAGTGCCAAGTGGGCATTAAAACATGATGAAAAGGAGATTCAAGTTGTGGTTTATCTTCTTTTCCTTTGGATTTTGATGACTGCAAGCAAGGTGATCTCTGCAGAGACCATAACATCTCCTACGAGCTAGAAAAAGCTCCAGCTGCTTGTTGCCTGTGCTGCTGCTGCAAGGCCACTGAGAAATGACAAGAGAGATGTGCTGCCCTGAGCCTCAGAAACATGTTTAGAGCAGATTTGCTTTGCAGGCAGCTTGCAAGCAAGCAGATTCCATTCTGCTGTGATACCCAATTAATTGATCATGGTTATCTGAGGCTGCCTGTATGCTGTAGTCAGTAATCACCACTGTGCTGTACATGGGAACAGCCTGTAGGAGTGGATGCAGCTCGGTTGCTTTGGTTGCTTTTTAACCCTTCTGAGTGCATGGAATTGTGGACATGAGCCAGTAATGGGCACTTGCAGCCCAGAAGGCCAATGGCATCCTGGGTGGCATCAAAGCAAGCGTGGCCAGCAGATGCAGAGAGGGGAGGGATTCTGCCTCTCTGCTCAGACCTCACCTGCAGGGCTGCGTCCACATCTGGAGCCCTCAACACAGGAGGGACCTGGACTGATGGAGGGGGCCCAGAGGAGGCTGCAAAAATGATCAGAGGACTGGAGAATCTCTCCCATGACTACAGAGTTGGGGTTGTTCAGCCTGGAGCACAGAAGGTTCCAGGGAGGCCTTGGAGCTGCATTTCAATATCTGAAGGACCCACAGGCAGGCTGGGGAGGGACTGTTTAGAAGAGCTTGTGGTGACAGGACAAGGGGCAGTGGTTTGAAACTGGAGCAGGGGAGATTTAGGTTGGACAGCAGGAGGGAGCTCTGTACAATGGGGGTGGTGAAATCCTGGAACAGGTTGCCCAGAGATGTGGTGGAGGTCCCATCCCTGGAGTCATTCAAGGCCAAACTTGATGGGACCTTGAGCAACCTGATCTAATTGGAGGTGTCCCTGCTGCCTGCAGGGGGGTTGGGCAAGATGACCTTTGAATGTCCCTTCCAACCCAAAGCAATCTGTGATTCTTTGTGACTCTGTGACATCACACAGCCGTGGTTGGGATGATTGATCCCCTGATTCTCTGGAGGTATTTAGCTCCTTCCTTCAAATGCCTGCTTGCTTCTGTCTATTTTTAGAAGCTAGTAACTGATCCAGAGCCTAGAAAGCTCTCCCTTTCCTGGGGATCTCAGATAGCTCAAGTGTGGAGAAGAAAGATCTGACTTTACCATAATAATTACAGTCATAACCTGTCCCTTGCTCTCTGGGTCTGCTTAGAAACTTGAAAGCCCCAGAACTGCACTAAAGAAGTCCTTACCACTTGAAACACCAGTGCTGTGCAATGCCCCAGGCTTCTCCTCTGCTTTTCTGTCCTGCAAACAGAAGCCAGCTGAGCTCAGGGGGAGAGGGAGGAAAGCATGAAGCCACCAGGATCGCCCTTGAGGAAAAAAAGGGGGGGGGGGGAAAGGATCCCTCTTGAACTTGGAGACATCTGCATTTCAAATGAGTTTTAATGCTCCTTTAAGGGAAGGGCTGCTGGCAGCGCCAGTGTAGATCTGGGAGGTGATGTTCTTGGTTTCACAGGCAGATCTGATGACACAGCGGAGCAGGCTCGAGTGCTGGGACCTCACCTGGTGTGGGGGGCCTGGCTGTGGGGCTGAGGGGTGATGCTCCATGGTCACTGTGATCAAATTCATGTCTTGTGTGACTTGGAGCAGGGTGAACCTGCTCATACAGAGAGCATCAGTGGGGATGTTTGTTTGGCTGTTCCCCTGGAGTTGGGAGCAGGTCAGGCTTGCTACTCTGCCACTGATTTCCCTCAGTGGGCAAGTTATTTAGTCATCTGTTTCCCTTCATTACCCCAGCAAATCACAATCAGCCCTAATGAAATCAAATGACATTATACTGATGGGAAGGATTAGAATGAGGTCCTTAATCTCTCCTCTCCTCATAATGCAAGGATGATAGCGCTTGGCAGTGGGACCAGGCTTGTTCATCACGCCTGGTATTGTTAGGCCATCCTTGAGCCCTTGGAGCACAAACATTTTTAGTGGGCTCCTTGTAAATAAACACTTCCAGCCTCAGGGAAACTGCTAAGATGGCCCCAAGGATAAAAGCCTCCCTTTTACCTTCCAGTGCCCAGGAGAAGGAAACAGAAGCATCAGTGTGCAGCACAACTGCTGGCTACAAAGATCTTTTACTCTGTTCCCCTCAGGGGAGGCAGAGCAAGATGGCTTTTTCTTGACACCTTCCTCAGTGCCACGTCTGCTCAGAGAATTATTCAGCTCTAAATCCCCTCTCCTAAACTGACAGTGCAGCTGCTAAAACCATTTGGCTTAGCTGCTTTTTGCCTGGATGCTCTGTGAGTTCTCCTTGTCACAGGCCGCCCAGTGCTTAGCAAATGCAGGTGAAGTGGGGGTCCTGGGAGGCCTGGAGGAGTTCTGTCCCTGCCAGCTTCTTGCTGCTGGACTTGCAGAGTGCATCTGAGCTTCTTGGGGTGGGATGTGCCAGCAGGGAAGGCTGGGAGGACCTCTGCTTTGGGCAGGCACTGACTGTAGTTCTGGTTCTACAGAACTAACCAGGTTGGAAAAGACCTTCAAGATCATCAAGCCCAGCCTATCACCCTACCCCATCTAATCAACTAAACCATGGCACTGAGTGCCTCATCCAGGCTCTTTTTAAACACCTCCAGAGATAGTGACTCCTCCACCTCCCTGGGCAGCACATCCCAAGGGCCATTCTCTTTGTGAAGAATTTCTTCCTGACATCCAACCTAAACCTCCCCTGGCACAGCTTGAGACTGTGTCCTCTTGTTCTGGTGCTGCTTGCCTGGGAGATGAGACCAACCCCCACCTGGCTACAGACTCCCTTCAGGGAGTTGTAGATGGCAATAGTGCAACTGGTAGGGGTTGGAAGTGACCTCTGAAGATTGAGTGCAACCCCCCTGCCAGAGCAGGTCACACAGGAACGTGTCCATGTGGGCCTTGAAAGGCTCCAGGGAAGGAGACTCCACCACCTCTGTGCAGCCTGCTCCAGGGCTCTGCCACCCTCACAGCAGAGATGTTCCTTCTTGTGTTTAGATGGAACTTGCTGTGTTCAAGTTTGTGCCCATTACCCCTTGTCCTGTCACTGGGGACCACTGAGAAGAGCCTGGCCTCAACTTTCTGACAGCCACCTCTCAGCTATTTGTAAGCATTGATAAGATCCCCCCTCAGCCTCCTCTTTTCTAGGCTAACCAGCCCCAGCTCTCAGGAGAGCTGAGAGCTCTCTTTCTTCACAGGAGAGATGCTGCAGTCCCCTCAGCATCTTCCTGGCCCTGTGCTGGGCTCTGTCCTTGGTGCTTCATCAAGGGTCTTGCTCCTTCCTCCCTACCAGTGCTTTCCAAGCCAGTTTTACAGAATTAACCAGGTTGGAAAAGACCTCAGAGACCATCAAGTCCAACCTATCACCCAACACCATCTGATCAACTGAACCATGGCACCAAGTGCCTCAGCCAGGCTCTTTTTAAACACTTCCAGTGATGGTGACTCCACCACCTCCCTCTGCCCCCAGGTAGCTCACTGTGCCTAGACACTATGGGTTTGGTGGTAGCTCTCAGGATGTTTTCTCAGCCTTTATTTGATGTGGAGTGGAAAGAGGAGACAAGAGGAAGCAGGGGGGTAGTATATTGATCTAGATTTCCCTTAGTGCACCCTCACCCCAGAGAGCACCTAAAGCTTTCCAGGCTTGCACTGAAATAAAGCTTGGGGAGGCTTCTGCTGGTTTCAAATTGGTCCTGTCCCCTGGAGGAGGCAGTGCCCAGCTTTGAGGTGCTGGGAGATGACAGAGCTGCTGTCCTGAGGCAGGGATGGAGGTGTCAGCTCTTAGAGGAGCTCAGGAGAGGGCCTTGAAGCCAAGATTCCATTTGACCTTTCCAGGTGAAGGGGATGTGGGCTTACCAATGCCCTGGGGGCTAAATGTGTGCAATCACCATAATTATGCATCAATTAGCATACATTTGCATAGATGTCACTACTTGAAAGCCAAAGTGCTGTCACCTTTGCCTTGGGAGAGGGGGAGAGTTTGGACTGTGCCTCCTGTAATTCCCATTTCTCTTCCTGACAGCCCATTTCACCCCCTCCATTCCCTGTGCCATGCTACCCACTGCTTCCTCTCACCCAGCCTTCCATCTGGAGTGCCTGCACTTCCCCTCACCCCTCCTGCTCTCTGTTTCTCTCTCCTCCTGCCTCTGCATCAGCTTTTTTCATGTCCCAGTTGTTTGTTCCTGCCTGCCCAGCCCCATGTGCTCCCTGTGCCGGCAGTGCAGATGAGCCTTCTGCTTCCTCTGCACAGAAGCACTCCCTGGTCTTTGAAAGGCAAGACCTGGAGGGGACACACTTGATCCAAAGCATCTTATCTACAGCCACAGACTGCAGTCTGGGGCAGGGGCAGTCTCTCCATGTGCATTCATGCAGCATCTGGCAAGCCTTGACCAAGGTGTGTAGTGGGAGCTGGAATAGCCTTTTGTGAGTCTTGGCCTGAAGAGGATCCCTGGATGGAGCCTTTGGAGGCAGGTAGGCATGGAATCATGGAAAGGTTTGCCTTGGAAGAGACCTTTAAAGGTCATGTAGCCCAACCCCCCTGCAACTAAAGCAGTTGTGTCCAACCACAGCAGGTTTCTTGGAGGCCTGTGTAACCTGACCAGGAATGGTTCCAGGGCTGGGGCAGCTACCACCTCTCTGGGCAACCTGGGACAGGGTCTCACCACCCACAGTGTAAAACATTTCTGCCTTATGTGTAGTCTGAATCTATCCTCTGCCTGTGTCTTCTGCTCTGCCCTTGTCACTGAGGAACTATTTAGCTGCTGTGGCTCCATCAGCCTCCCTGGGTGAGGTCTGGCAGCCCTGCTCCTGTGCTCCACAGCAGACCCAGGGACCCTCGTCACTCCCGCTGGTCCTGAGATAGTTTCACTCGGTTTGGCTGAGCCCACAAGCTTGAAACCCCCTGAGTCACAGGCTCACAGGATGCTAGGGGTGGGAAGGGACCTCTGAAGATAGAATAGAGTAGATCAGGTTGGAAGAGACCTTCAAGATCATCACATCCAACACCACCTAATCAACTAACCCATGGCACCAAGCACCCCATCCAGTCTCCTCCTAAACACCTCTGAGGGATGGGGACTCCACCACCTCCCTGGGCAGCACATTCCAACGGCCAATCACACTCTCTATGAAGAATTTCTTGCTAACATCCAGTCTAAACCTCCCCTGGTGCAGCTTGAGACTGTGTCCTCTTGTTCTGGTGCTGCTTGCCTGGGAGAAGAGACCAACCCCCAACCCCCCTGCCAGAGCAGGACCGTAGAATCCAGCACAGGTCTCACAGGAATGCATCCAGATGGGGCTTGCAAGTCTCCAGAGAAGGAGACTCCCCAGCCTCTCTGGGCAGCCTGTTCCAGGACACCCCAGGAGAGCTCAGGGACAGTGGGTTGACAAACTTCTGCAGATCGTTGGCTCCGTGGTGCTGGAGCAGGCTCCAAAAGCTGCCTCTGCCTCCCTCCTGTGGTACCTCAGCAGCTCTTTTGCAGCTTTGATTTTTTTCCTTCCCTCAAGCCTGTGCTTTATTTAGGGGACTGGATGAAAATTGCCTGGCTCTTCCCTGATGGATAACCTCCACCCTGCCCTCAGCAGCTCACAAATGGAGCAAGCACTTGGCCGCCCATTATCCGAGCAGCCCCAGAAGCCAAACCAGCGCTGCCTGAGTCTATTACTGCTGGGAGAAAGCAGCAGCTTGTCTGTGGCAAGGGGGGAGGATGGCTCATGGTTAATGCTGCTTGTATCAAGCTGAGATCTGCCCACTAACAGGCTGAATTGGAAGAGATTGCTCATTTCATTAGTGCCAAAGGTAAGTGAGTGGGCTGGATCCCTACGAGAGGCAGATTTGATTCAGGCTGCCAGCAGCACACTGGTGATTAATTGCCATTGATTTCTGCCAGCCTCCTTCCTTCTGGGCCTGGGGAGGAGGGGGGTTATTTTGAAGGTCTAGAAGATGCTTTCACACAGCCAGCAGCCAACCTTTCAGTGCCCTCAAAGTAGGAAGAAGGAGGGTTGGCCACAACATTGGCCACAACAACCCCAGGCAGAGCTACAGGCTGGGGTCAGAGTGGCTGGGAGCAGCCAGGCAGAGAGGGACCTGGGGGTGCTGGTTGATGGGAGGCTGAACATGAGCCTGCAGTGTGCCCAGGCAGCCAAGAGGGCCAATGGCATCCTGGCCTGCATCAGGAAGAGTGTGGCCAGCAGGAGCAGGGAGGTCATTGTGCCCCTGTACACTGCACTGGTTAGGCCACACCTGGAGTCCTGTGTCCAGTTCTGGGCTCCTCAGTTTAGGAAGGAGGTTGAGTTGCTGGAAGGTGTCCAGAGAAGGGCAACAAGTTGGTGAGGGCTTGGAACACAGCCCTATGAGGAGAGGCTGAGGGAGCTGGGGTTGCTTAGCCTGCAGAAGAGGAGGCTCAGGGGTGACCTTCTTGCTCTTTACAACTACCTGAAGGGAGGTTGTAGACAGGCAGAGGTTGGTCTCTTCTCCCAGGCAGGCAGCACTAGAACAAGAGGACACAGTCTGAAGCTGTGCCAGGGGAGGTTTAGGCTGGATGTTAGGAGGAAGTTCTACACAGAGAGTGATTGCCCATTGGAATGTGCTGCCCAGGGAGGTGGTGAGTCACCTTCATTGGAGGTGTTCAGGAGGAGACTTGCTAGGGTGCTTGGTGCCAGGGGTTAGTTGTTTGGGTGGGTTGGATTGGTTGATAGGTTGGACATGATGATCTTGAAGGTCTCTTCCAACCTGGTTTTATTGTATTATTGTATTGAGGGGAAAGAAACTCTTTCCAGTGGGGGTAGGGAGACACTGGGACAGGTTGCCCAGGGAGGTTGTGGATGTCCCTTCCCTGGAGGTGCTCAAGGCCTTGAGCAGCCTGGGCTGGTGGGAGGTGTTCCTGCCCTGTGTTCAGGTTTGGGCTGTTTGCTCCAAGAAGGACATTGAGGGGCTGGAGTGGGTCCAGAGAAGTGCAACAGGGCTGGTGGGGAGCAGCTCAGGGAATTGGGGTTGTTCAGCCTGGAGAAAATGAGGCTGAGAGGAGACCTCATTGCTCTCTACACCTCCCTGAAAGGAGGTTGGAGTGAGGTGGGGGGTTGGTCTCTTCTCCCTAGTCTTAGGTGATGGAAGGAGAGGAAATGGCCTGAAATTGTGCCAGGGGAGGGGTGGGTTGGATGGCAGGAAAAATTTCCTTGCTGCAAGAGTGGTCAGGGATTGGCCCAGGCTGCCCAGGGAGGTGGTGGAGTCCCCATCCCTGGAGCTGGTCAATAAACCTGGGGCCATGGTTTAGTGGCCATGGTGGGGTTGGTGGTTGGACTGGATGTTCTTAGAGGGCTTTTCCAATCAAAACAATTCTGTGATTCTATCTCTAAGGCCTTTTCCAGCCCAACCCATTCTGTGGTCCTGTGAAAGCACTGCAGGCTTTCTCTCCTGCCTTCAGACATGCTGGGTGAGCAGGGTGGCAGCTGTCAGGCCTGGTCTCAGGGCAGGAGGTGCTGCCTTGTGTGCTCTGGAGGGGTTTTTTAAAGGCAATAGCTGTGGGTACCTGAGGTGTGCTTCCTTTCATGACTATTCTAAGCAGTCAGCTTCACTCTCAAAGGCCCTGCTAGATAATTAACTGGAGTGTTGTCAGGGGATTGGTGGCCTTGTGGAATCAATCTGCCTTTCTCCCTGGCACTTGCTGCTTTTAATAACATCTCTAGGCAATTGGTGACTGTTTTTTTTTCCTGCTAAATGTTTTGGCACTGATCCTCAGATTCAGCTGAATTATTTCCCTAAGCCTCTCTTCCAGCAGCTGTGCTCCCACCCTGTGGGGCTGGTGTTAAACCTTTCGTCCTGTGGTCTCCAAACACCTTCCAGATGGGGCAAAGCCAAAGCTGGTCTGAGGCTGGAGGGAAACACAGCAGCACTCCACAACAGGTAGCAAGTCTGTGAAATGGCTGGAGGGAGGAAATGGGGAGGCAGCCTGCCCTGGTTGTGCAGAGGGGATTAAGGAGGTGGAGTTAGTGAAGTTTGTCATTGTGCCCTGTGCTCAGCACTGGTTGGGCCTCACCTTGAGTCCTGGGTCCAGTTCTGGGCTCCTCAGTTTAAGAAGGGCATTCACAGAATCACCGAGGTTGGAAGAGACCTCAAAGATCATCAAGACACTGAGAGACTTGGATGTGCCCAGAGAAGGGCAATGAGGCTGGGGAGAGGTCTGGAGCACAGCCCTGTGAGGAGAGGCTGAGGGGGCTGGGGTTGCTTAGCCTGCAGAAGAGGAGGCTCAGGGCAGACCTTCTTGCTGTGTACAACTCCCTGAAGGGAGGTTGTAGCCAGGTGGGGGTTGGTCTCTTCTGCCAGGCAAGCAGCACCAGAACAAGAGGACAGAGTCTCAAGCTGTGCCAGGGGAGGTTTAGGCTGGAGCTGAGGAAGAAATTCTTCCCAGCAAGAGAGGTTGGCCATTGGGATGTGCTGCCCAGGGAGGTGGTGGAGTCCCCATCCCTGGAGGTGTTCAAGAGGGGATTGGATGTGGCACTTGGAGCCATGGTTTAGTTAGTCAGGAGGTGTTGGGTGCCAGGTTGGACTTGATGATCTCTGAGGTCTTTTCCAACCTTGATTCTCTGAATGATTAGTCAGCCCTCTGCAGGTGGGTGAGGCTCAGCATACTGTCTTGATCCGGAGAGGGAAAGAGATTCAGGTTTTTAATGAATATTCCCATGTTGTGAAATTAGCGGCACAAATATCAACAGCTAGACTATTTATTACATAAATACAGTGGATGGACATAAAGTGGATGGATCAGAAGGGGAGAGAGAGAAAATAGAGAGAGAAGAGAGAAGAGGAAAGGAATTCTATTCCCACACCCCTCACCCCCCAAGACAGTTTGAGTCTGTGGAGGAAAGGTGCTGCAGGAGATGTTGGGTCTGTAGAGGAAGGGTGCTGAGGCTTTGGCTGTAGAAGGGATGTGGTCCTCTGGGCAGCTTCTTCAGCTCCATGAGTTACAGCAGGCAGAACTTAGGGCACCGAGAGAGAGTTTTCAGAGTCCAGGATCCGTTGTGTTGGCCCTGTGAGCTTTCCAGCGTGTGGTGCTGCATTTTGCTTCTCCAGTTTTCTTCTCCCATTTTCTTCTTCTAGCCAGTAGTTGCTCCAGTCTTTTATACAGTTTTTTAGTCCTTAGGCAAGTATCCAGGTGTTGTTCCCCAGGATATCGTTCTGGGAAATCATCTTTGTCCAGGTATCGTTCCCCAGGAAATCTTCCTGTGTACTCAGGTGAGTTTGGGCAGCCCTCTGGATGGAGGGGGGGGAAGGCCTCCACCTCCTCCTGTGCTCCATCTACCTACCCACACACTCTTGACACATCAGGGAATCCATTGTCCTTTCCTGGGGTATCTGATGGCTGGAAATGATTTTGTCCTGAAGGTGTGAATGCTGAGCCCTTGGGCCGTTGTTGTAGGCCAGCTGCAGTCCCGTGAGCAAGGTTATCTTGGCACCTTCCAAGAGTCCTTCCAGTGGCTCTGCCCAACGCACATCAGCTATTGTCTGGGCAAGCAGCGAGTGATTTTATCTTTGTTGAGTCACACCAGGAGAGACAAGCTTTAGTCTCTCACACATACCCATCCAACACTCTCCCAAAGAGCTGGGAGGGTCACCTGTGCTGCTGCTTTGGTGGTGGGCTCTCTGCAGCCGTTGGCACAAGAGAACTTGAGAGTCTGTGAGGAAGAAGTCCCTTCATAGATCCATAGGTTAGGTTGGAAGGGACCTTAAAGATCATCTATTCCCACCCCCCCTGCCATGGGCAGGGACACCTCCCTCTAGCCCAGGCTGCTTAATGCCTCATCCCACCTGGCCTTGACCACCTCCAGGGAGGGGGCAGCCACAACTGCTGCTTCCTTGCAGCATTCCCATGCAGAGCCTTGTTCTTTCTGTCTGTGAGGGAGTGTTAGGTGAGAACTGTGGCCTGGAAAGCTTTGCCTTTTGTCCCAGGGAGTGGGGGTGACCTGCTTCATGGGAAGTTATTGTTAGTGTGGGCAGGTGCTGGCCCTCTCCCTGGCTGCTGTTGCTCTCTAAGTAGGGCTGACAGCAAAATCCAGGTCAGTGGCCTTGTGCCAGCTTGTTGGTGCTGTGGCACCTCCCTGGGAGTGGGGATGAGCTAACTGCTAAGTGTTCCAGCAGGAGCTGGGCTGGTGGGCACAGGGACCAGCAGCCTGAAGGGTACAGTGGTGGGAACCTGTCGTGAACCCCTCCCTCAACCCCACCAGCAGCTCTGATGGGTCTTAGGAGCCTCTGCAAACCATTCCAGCAGGCCAGGGTGGATGCACAGTGTGGGAGAAGCCGATGTGAGAGGGCAGGCAAACAGTTCCTGTGATCCCTTGATGTTCAAGGAGATCAGCTGGAGAATGGGTCTTGCCCTTGAGGGGATGGGGTCCCTGCTGGCCAATGTTTGGTGGCAAGGGAGATGTGCTGCAGTGCGTGGTCCCTGCCCATTAACACCTCTGAACCTCAGACTGTCAGTGAGGCCTGAGAAATTAAAGTGAAACAGGAGAGAAGAACCCTGCTTGCTGGATCAGCTGGGTAACGATGGACTCTTAGGGCTGGGTCTGCTCTCTGATACTGCTCTGCATCTGCTCACCCAGGACTGGCTGCATCCATGTCCTGGAGCTCTCAGTTGGCTTATCAGAGCCAGCAGCAGCTGCCCCTCCTGGGAGAAGGAAATTAATCTCGTGGCAATGGTCCTGGCAGTGCAGAGCTCCAGCCAGAGGATGTCTTGGCTCTGTTCCTCAGCACAGGCTGCCAGGCTGCTGGCTCCCAGGACTCCTCTCCGCACTGTGCCTCTGGAGGACAAAGCTCTCTGCTCTTGCTGAGGAGGGAGCAGAGCTGGCTCTGGTGAGCTGCTCTTGTGCTCTCTGCCCTGACGTAGGCCACCTCCTCTCCCTGTGATGAACACCTTTGGTGCCACATCCTTGACCTGGAAACCTTCCATCCTGCCCAAGCTGCTGAGTCACCTCTTTTGAGATGCAGTTGCCATCAGCTTCTGGCACTGCTATGTCCCCAGGGTCTTGCAGAGACAGCCCCCTGCCTCTCCAGCTCTCCCATTAGCTCTCTGGCCTCCTTGGAAGGCTATTAATGAAGTCCATTTTTGCAGCACCTCTACACCCTAAGCACTTCCTTCTATTGGAGACCAGGCTTCCTCTTCCATTCTCCTTCTGAAGTGGTTTCCTTGGGCACTGTGGCACCCAGCTGCATCCTGGCCTGGAGAGGAGCAGTGCTGGGGGTGGGATGCTGCAGCCCTCTGCCATACCCAGGCTGTCCTTGCTTCCATCCTACAGGTCCTGCTCTGGTGATGGGCTGCACCTCATTGCCTTGGCATCCCTAAGGGGCCCCATTAAATCTACTCTGCTGTAGCAATAAAAATTGTCAGGACCAAGATAGTGTTAAGAAATTCTCCCTGCCCTGGGCTGATCCCCAGCAGTGTGGGCAGCAGGGGCAGGGAGGGGATTCTGCCCCTCTGCTGAGACCTCCCCTGAAGTGCTGGGGCAGCTCTGGAGCCCTCAGCACAGCCAGGGACCTGTTGGAGCAGGGCCAGAGGAGGCCACAGCAGTGCTGGCAGGGCTGGAAGCCCTCTGCTGTGAGGCCAGGCTGAGAGAGTTGGGGTTGGGTCAGCCTGGAGAAGGCTGCAGGGAGACCTTCTGGTGGCCTTGCAGTGCTTCAAGGGCTGAGCAGAAAGCTGGGGACAGTTTTGAGCAGGGCTGTTGTGATGGCCAAGGGGTGATGGTTTGAAACTAAAAGAGAGATTTAGGCTAGAGAGAAGGAAGACTTCTCTCCTATGAAGGCGTGAGGGAACTGGGGCTGTTCAGAAGAGAAGGCTGAGAGGAGATCTGGTCAATGCTATAAATAGCTGAGGGGTGGGTGTCAAGGTGAAGGTGCCAGGCTCTTCTCAGTGGTGCCCAGTGATAGGGCAAGGAGCAAGGAGTATGAGCTAGAACACAGGAGGTTCCACCTCAACACAAGAGACACTGGACAGGGAGGGTGCTGGAGCCCTGGGGCAGGCTGCCCAGAGAGGTTGTGGAGTCTCCTTCTCTGGAGACTTTCAAAACCCACCTGGACATGTTCCTGTGTGACCTGCCCTAGATGCTTGTGCTCTGGCAGTGGGGTTGGACTCTAGCTCTGGAGGTCACTTTCAACTCCTAACATCTGTGGCTCTGATGCTGAGGGTGGTGAGACCCTGTCCCAGGCTGCCCAGCAAGGTTGTCACTGCCCCATGCCTGGAACCATTCCAGGTGAGGTTGTCTGGGGCTCTGAGCACCCTGATCTCGTTGCAGATGTCTGTTGACTGCAGGGAGGTTGGAGTTGATGACCTTTAAGGTCCCTTCCCACCCAAACCATTCCTGGGTTCCATGGTTTATGGCAAATGCTGCACTGTGGTGGTTGCTTGGATTCCTCATAGGAGCCAATCTCGAGGCCAGAGCATCCTTTAGAGAGGCTTCTCACCCTGTTAAGGGTGTTGGATCATCCTGCTCAGTGGTGGACATCTCAGCTCAACCTTGTTTCCCTCAGGCTGTGAAAGCTGCTGAGAGCCTGCTGGAGATGCCTGGTACAGAGCTGAAGGGATGCCAGAGGGTGAAGCAGGGGAGGAGCAGCTGAGGGCTGCCTGTCCCTCACATGCCCCCAAAAACTTCATGAGACAGCTGTCCTGGGTCTGTCTTCTGTGCCAGGGTGGGGAACCAGCTGAAACAGCTTGGAGGGGACTTGCTGCTGGAGTTGCCTCAGCACAGGGAAACTGAGGCACTGAGAAATAGGAAGCTGCTTATTCTGGCAGGAGGCAGTGGCAGGGTCTGTGATGGCTGGAGGAGTTTTGGCTCCTGCCAGAGCATGGGGATGGTGACCAGAAAAGCCTGCTGGTGGCTCAGCTGGGGACCTGTAGGCTTCTGGTGGAGATGAGTGAAGCCCCCACAGGTCAGTGTGGGATTGATTTTTGTATGTCATCTGGGCACAGGTGAGTCAATGGCTGTGTGATGCAGAGATCATCTGAACATGAGCCAGAGGTGGCCAAGAAGGCCAATGGCATCCTGGCCTGCAGCAGGAACAGTGTGGCCAGCAGGAGGAGGGAGGTCATTGTGCCCTGTGCTCAGCACTGCTTAGGTCACACCTTGAGTCCTGTGTCCAGTTCTGGGCCCCTCAGTTCAAGAAGGACATTGAGAGACTTGGATGTGTCCAGAGAAGGGCAAGAAAGCTGGGGAGGGGTCTGGGGCACAGCCCTGTGAGGAGAGGCTGAGGGAGCTGGGGTTGTAGCCAGGAGGGGGTTGGTCTCTTCTCCCAGGCAAGCAGCACCAGAACAAGAGGACACAGTCTCAAGCTGTGCCAGGGGAGGTTTAGGTTGGAGGTGAGGAGAAAGTTCTTCCCAGCAAGAGAGCTTGGCCTTTGGGATGTGCTGCCCAGGGAGGTGGTGGAGTCCCCATCCCCTGGAGGTGTTCAAAAAGGGATTGGCTCTGGCACTTGGAGCCATGGTTGAGTTGTCAGGAGGTGTTGGGTGCCAGGTTGGACTTGATGATCTCTGAGGCCTTTTCCAACCTGCTTGATTCTATCCTGTTCCCTGGGCTGCTGACCCAGCATGTCCCTATGGAAGCACTGCCTCACTCCCAGGGAAGGAGCTTCTCCAAGCAGGTCCTCTTCTGGAGTTCTCATTTACACCACTGGGACCAGCTTTTGTTCTTCCTCTTTACCCCCAGAGGGTAGCAGATCTCATCTCCACAGGCAGCACTCTTACAAAGCAGAGGAAGAGCAGATGCACCAGGCTTGGGGGAAACCAGAGAAGGAAACAACAGAAGGGGAAGAGCTGTGTTGCATCCTGCACAGGGAGAAGGCAGCAGCTCTGCTCACTTGGAGCTCAGCAGAGCAGCTGACAGTGATTTCTGTCTCCCTGTGGAGGTACCATGGAAGCTTCTCCTGCTTGGCTCACCTGATGCCTTGTTGCTCTGCATGCCAGGTGCTTTGTTAGAGCCCAGCTCAGTGTGTGCATGCACAAAGGCTTCCCAGCTCTGTGCCAGACCTGCTCCCCATGCCTGCTGGGCCTCACTCTGTGCTAGCCCAGGGGAAATGCTGCTTCCCTCTCATCTCCTCATGCCTGTGGCAGCTGGAGCTTAAATAGCTGCTGGATGCCTCCTGAGCAAAAAGCTTCCTGGAGGCTTGAATGTGATAGGGCAAGAGGAAAGGGCCTCAAGCTGGTTCCAACCATTAACCTAAGAAGTCTGCTGGGGAGCAGCTGAGGGAGCTGAGGTTGTTCAGCCTGGAGAAAAGGAGGCTCAGGGGAGGCCTTGTTGCTCTCTGCAAGCATCTGGAGAGAGGTTAGGGAAAGGTGTGGGTTTGTCTCTTCTCCCAAGCAGCAGACTGTAGAACAAGAGGAAATGGTCTCAAGTTGCACCAGGGCAGGTTTAGGTTGGACATGAGGAACAATTTCTTCCCCAAAATGGTTAAGGCCTGGACCAGGCTACTCAGGGCAGTGGTAGAGTCCCCCTCTGTAGAGGGATTTCAGAGCTGTGTAGATGCTGTGCTGAGGGCCCCTGTGCTCAGCACTGCTTAGGCCACACCTGGAGTCCTGTGTCCAGTTCTGGGCCCTTCAGTTTAGGAAAGAAGTTGAGATGCTGGAAGGTGTCCAGAGAAGGGCAACAAAGCTGGGGAGGGGTCTGGAGCACAGCCCTGTGAGGAGAGGCTGAGGGAGCTGGGGTTGCTTAGCCTGCAGAAGAGGAGGCTCAGGGGAGACCTCCTTGCTCTCTCCAACTGCCTGAAGGGAGGTTGTAGCCAGCTGGGGGTTGGTCTCTTCTCCCAGGCAAGCAGCACCAGAACAGGAGGACACAGTCTCAAGCTGTGCCAGGGGAGGTTTAGGCTGGATGTGAGGAAGAAATTTTTCCCAGCAAGAGAGATTGGCCCTTGGGATGTGCTGCCCAGGGAGGTGGTGGAGTCCCCATCCCTGGAAGTGTTTAAGAGCAGCCTGGCTGAGGCCCTTGGTGCCATGGTTGAGTTGATCAGATGGTGTTGGTTGATAGGTTGGACTTGATGATCTCTGAGGTCTTTTCCAGCCTGGCTGATTCTGTGATGAGTGGTGACCTGGCAGTGCTGGGTTACTGGTTGGACTTGATGACCTAATAAAGAATCATGGAACAGTTTTGGTCTCTTCCAACCAAAACCATTCCATGCTTCTCCATTAGGCATTAGCAGTGGGGATGTGTGGAGGGAGAAACACTGTGCTGGGGCAGCAAAATGCTTCACTTGCTGAGGAGGTGAGGTCTCAGTGCATGTATGAAGGGCTTAGCAGTGTCCCCAGTCAGCCCAGTGCAGCTCTGCCTTCTGCAGGGAGGCACTGCCACCAGCACCTCCCTCTTCTGTCTCCCCTTGTGCTGAGGCTGCCTGGTAGCCCAGCCCCAGCTGCTGCCTGCAGCCAGACAGCTGCTCTGGGCTGCTCTCCTCTGCTCACCTCCCAGCTCTCTGCTGTCACCCTCATGCATAAAACATCTCCCTGCTGCCTGAGATCCCATCTCCCGGTGGCCTTGTCAAGCGAGCTGCAGGGGGACATAAATGTCCCCTTGTAAATCTCTGGCCTCTCATCCCTGGAAACTTCCCTGTGCCTCCAGAGAGCAGCTCTGCTGCTCTCCCTGCTCTTCCAGGGCATGACATCTCGCTGGGGCAGGGTTGGAGCAGCCAGCCCTCTGCTTGCTGCCAGCCTCCAGCCACCACCTCTGCCCTGTCCTCAGGGCAGGCTGTGAGCAGTCCCTAGTGCCTGGCACAGCACCAGGGGCCTTGGTCACTGCTCCTGTGCCTGGTGGCTCTCCTGTGTGGCAGAAAGCACAGAGGGTTGATCATGGAATCAGAGGGGTTGGAAGGGACCTCCAGAGATCCAGTCCACCCCTCTGGCAAAGCCAGATCATCTAGGGCAGGTCAGAGAGGAAGGCATCCAGGCAGGCTTGGAATCTCTCCAGAGAAGGAAACTACAACCTCTCTGGGCAGCCTGCTCCAGGGCTCCAGCACCCTCACACCAAAGAACATGCTGAGGTGGAACCTCCTGGGTTCCAGCTTGTACTCCTTGTCCTGTCTTAGGACACCACCAAATAGAGCCTGGCCCCTTCTTGCCACCCACCCCTCAGGTGTTTGTAGACATCAATGAGATCCCCTCTCAGCCTTCTCCTTGGTCTCTCTTGTTCTCTTTGGTCCCACCTTCTGTGCTGGGGTGGATGCTCGAAGGAAGGGAAGAATTGGCAGCTCTGCATCACAGAATCACCAAGGCTGGAAGAGACCTCAGAGATCATCAAGTCCAACCTATTACTTAATACCCAGCACCTCCTGACAACTAAACCATGGCTCCAAGTGCCACATCCAATCCTGTTTTGAACACCTCCAGGGATGGGGACTCCACCACCTCCCTGGGCAGCACATTCCAATGGCCAATCTCCCTTTCTGGGAAGATCTTTCTCCTCACCTCCAGCCTAAACTTCCCCTGGCACCTTGAGACTATGTCCTCTTGTTCTGGTTGCTGCTTGTCTGGAGAAGAACCCACCCCCACCTGGCTACAACCTCCCTTCAGGGAGTTGTAGGGAGCAAGGTCTCCCCTGAGCCTCCTCTTCTCCAGGATGTCTCTGCCTACCTCATCTCTCATGCTCTGCTTCACCCTGTTCTTTCCTCAGGTGTTGAGGAGAGCCTGGATGTGGTGCCTGGTGCCATGGTTAGTTGATCAGATGGTGTTGGGTGATAGGTTGGACTTGGTGATCTCCAAGGTCTTTTCCAACCTGGTTAATTCTATTCTATTCTCTTCCTTCTGGCAGCAGCAGTTTTGCCTTGACTCTGCAGCTCAGGATGGATTAGAAAAATCCTCTACAAGTCCCTGAAAGGAGCCTGTAGTGAGATGGGGGTTGGGCTCTTCTCCCAGGCAACCAGAGATGGATGAGAGGAAATGGCCTCAGATTGCACCTGGGGAGGTTTAGGAGAAGATTTCTTCACCAGGAGGTTCATCAGGCTTTAGAACAGGCTGCCCAGGGAGGTGGTGGAGTCATCCTCCCTGGAGGTGTTTAAAGGATGTTTGGATGAGGGTCAGGGATGTGGTCTGACAGCTGTGGAGATCTTGGGTTATGGCTGGATTCGATGATCTTTACTCTGCTCTTGTCAGACCACATCTCAGGTACTGCATCCAGTTCTGGTGTCCCCAGTGTAAGGAGGAGATGGAACTGTTGGAGCAAGTCCAGAGGAGGCCACAAAGATGCTCCAAGGGCTGGAGCAGCTCTGCTATGAGAACAGGCTGAGGGAGCTGGGGGTGTTCAGCGTGGAGAAGACTCCAGGGAGACCTTAGAGCTGCCTTCCAATCCCTGAAAGGCTCCTCCAGGAAGGCTGGGGAGGGACTCTTCCTGAGGGTGTCTAGAGACAGGACAAGGGGGAATGGTTTGAAGCTGAGGGAGAGTAGGGTTAAGCTGAATCTTGGGGATTTCTGCAGTATGAGGGTGGTGAGACACAGGAACAGGTTGCTCAGGGAGGCTGTGGAGCTTCCCTCCCTGGAGGTGTTCAAGGCCAGGCTGGACAAGGCCTTGAGCAACCTGGACTGGTGGAAGGTGTCCCTGCCCAAGGTGGGGAGGCTGGAACTGGATGATCTTTAAGGTCCCTTCCCATCCAGGCCATTCCATGATCTGAGGTCTTTTCCAACCAGGCAGTTCTGTGATCCCAGCTCTTTCCCTGGCTCTTGCTGCAGCTCTGTCACTCAGCTGGTGGCTGCAGAGCACCTTCCCAAGGGAGAGCAGAACCCTCTCACCCTGGAGCCCTAAGACAGGTTGTTCTTCCACCTCCCTGGGCATTAACTGCCTCCTCTCCTCCCCTTGCCTTCCAGGTGCTGAAGGGCTGCAAGAAGCTGAACCTCTCTGTGCACTCGGTGGGCCGCATCCCGGGGGGCTACGTCACCAACCACATCTACACCTGGGTGGACCCCCAGGGCCGCAGCGTGTCCCCCCCCACGGGGCTGCCACACCACCAGCACAGCTCCCTGCGCAAGGACAGCGAGAAGAGGAGCCACCTCCAGCTGCTGCAGGAGGGGGATGAGAAAAAGGTGAGCACCCACCACAGCCCTGGGGCCCTGTCGGCAGTTCCCTGGTGCCAGGCAGGTGCCAGCCCTCTCTCTTCCCCATGCCCTTCTCACTCATGAGACACAATCATGGAGGAGGTTGGAGGAGACCTCTAAGATCATCAGCAACTGGCAAACCAACGCCACCATGGCCTCTAAACCCTGTCCCATAGTGCCATGTCTACAGCTTCTTGACCAGCTCCAGGGATGGGGACTCCACCACCTCCCTGGGCGCCGGGGTCCGGGCGGGCGCCGGCGGGCTGTGGCCCCTGTCCCATAGTGCCATGTCTACAGCTTCTTGACCACCTCCAGGGATGGGGACTCCACCACCTCCCTGGGCAGCCTGTGCCAATCCCTGACCGCTCTTGCAGCAAAGACTTTTTTCCCTATATCCAACCTAAGCCCTCCCCCGGCACAACCTAAGGCCATTTCCTCTCATCCTATCGCTTAGTACCTGGGGCAAGAGACCAACCCCCACCTGAGCTACCCCCACCTGAGCTTCCCCCACTGGCTTCCCAAAGGCAGTTGCTTGGAGCCTTGACATCACACTGCCTCTCCCCAGTGCTTTGATCCTACACCCAAAGCGTCCTCAGTTCTCCTTGGGAGGACCATGGAGGGATCTGTAAGCTGCAGCCTCCCATCTCAGCCAGAAAGGGGGGAGGAAATCATCTAATAAAGAGCGAGGCAGTGTGCTGCTGAAATATTCATGTGGGCCCCAGGGGAGAAGGACCTATTATTTTTACTTTAAGGAGAAGAGAAAAGCAGCTCCTGCTGGCTTGCAGGTGTCCCCCACCCCCTCCCACCCAGTGTCACCTTGCAGCAGCAGCTCTTTGAAGCTGTGGGTTGGTGTTCTCTGCACATCTTGCCTTTACTGCTCTCTGTCTTGATGTGCAACCCTTAGAAACCTGCAGCTGTGCATACCCCTGCCCAGTGCTTCAGCCTCATGTGGACCCAGGCAGCTTCATGTAGACCCAGGCAGCCCCATCCCCCCAGGCCGTGGGGACACAAAGGCCATCTGAAACTGAGGCTCCTCCAGGCAGCTCGGCACAGGCTGCTTCCCTCACTCTCAGTCCTTACCTGGACTTCCCTCCAGGTTTGCACAGGGCATGGAGAGCCTTTCCTCCAGACTAAACAGCCCCAGTTCCCCCAAGCTGCTCCTCACCAGCCCTGTGCTCCAGACCCTTCCCCAGCTTTGTTGCCCTTCTCTGGACCTGCTCCAGCAGCTCAGTGTCCTTCTTGGAGTGATACAGCTGGGGTTGCTTAGCCTGGAGAAGAGGAGGCTGAGGGGAGACCTTCTTGCTCTCTCCAACTGCCTGAAGGGAGGTTGTAGCCAGGTGGGGGTTGGTCTCATCTCCCAGGCAATCAGCACCAGAACAAGAGGACACAGTCTCAAGCTGGACCAGGGGAGGTTTAGGCTGGAGGTGAGGAAGAAATTCTTCCCAGGAAGAGAGATTGCCCATGGGAATGTGCTGCCCAGGGAGGTGGTGGAGTCCCCATCCCTGGAGGTGTTCAAGAGGGGATTGGCACTTGGAGCCATGGTTTAGTTGTCAGGAGGTATTAGGTAATAGGTTGGACTTGATGATTCTGAAGTCTTTTCCAACCTGGTTGATTCTATGATTTGGGTGTCCCTGCTGGCTCTGTGCAGCTTGGCTGCTGCCTGTGCTGGCCATCAGAGCAGAGCAGTCCCCTCTGTGCTGCTCCTGGTCCTGAGCTCCCAAGGAATGCACAGTAAGATGAACCAGCTGAACTTTGCAAGTGAAAGTAGCTCTGATTACCATAGCTGAATCTGCTTGGGAAGCAAGGGAAGCCAAGCTGAATGAAGGCCACCTGAAGCTTCAAAGAATATCCATGCAGGGCTTGGCTGCTGCTGGATGCCCTCATTCCCATGCTGAGAGAGGAGCCCCAGCTCCATGCCTCCCACTGTGGCACCATTCTAGCTGAGCTGGGTGGCAGGACCTTGGCTCACAGAAGTGGCTGCCCTGGTTCTGAGCTGTGCTTCTCCAGTGCTGTTGCTGTGCTGCCTCTTTCATAGAATCGGTAAGGTTAGGAAAGACCTCAGAGATCAGCAAGTCCAACCTGGCACCCAGCACCTCCTGACAACTAAACCATGGCACCAAGTGTCACATCCAATCTCCTCTTGAACACCTCCAGGGATGGGGACTCCACCACCTCCCTGGGCAGCACATTCCAATGGCCAATCTCTCTTGCTGGGAAGAACTTTCTCCTCACTTCCAGCCTAAACTTCCCCTGGTGCAGCTTGAGACTGTGTCCTCTTGTTCTGGTGCTGGGTGCCTGGGAGAAGAGACCAACCCCCACCTGGCTACAACCTCCCTGCAGGGAGTTGGAGAGAGCAAGAAGGTCTCCCCTCAGCCTCCTCTTCTGCAGGCTAAGCAACCCCAGCTCCCTCAGCCTCTCCTCACAGGGCTGTGCTCCAGACCCCTCCCCAGCTTTGTTGACCTTCTCTGGACACCTTCCAGCATCTCAACATCTTTCCTAAACTGAGGGGCCCAGAACTGGACACAGGACTCCAGGTGTGGCCTAAGCAGTGCTGAGCACAGGGCACAATGACCTCCCTGCTCCTGCTGGCCACACTCTTCCTGCTGCAGGCCAGGATGCCCTTGGCCTTCTTGCCCCCCTGGGCACACTGCTGGCTCACGTTCAGCTGCTGTCCACCACTACCCCCAGGTCCCTTTCTGCCTGAACAACCCCAGTTCCCTCAGCTGCTCCTCCCAGGACTTGGTTGCACTTGATGATCCTAAAGGTCTTTTCCAGCCTGAGTGACTCAGTTGCTTTGTCCTGACTGCCTGCACACCGCTGAGGGCTGCAAACACGTGCCAGGACTATTTTGTCTCTCTGCTATTTGCATTTGGCTACATATTGAGCTGTGGAAAGGAGGTTATCCTGTTCACAAATATCCTGCCAGTACCTGCAGCATCTCCCTGGCTCATTCAGCTCAGTCAACAGGAACTGACAGGTACCCCTGAGGCCTATCTGATTTCTGGATGCTTTTTAGGTTCAGAGGGAAGGGCTGGGGATTAGCTGGGTGTTTCCACCCTCCCCTCCTCTTTCTAATTGATCTGAATGTCCTAGAATCCATATGGAAAAGCTCTCAGAGAGGCACATTGGGGGGAAGTACAGCAGAGAGCAGGCTTCAGCAGGAGGCTGAAGTGCTGGAAGCAGCAGGTTTGGCCCTGCACTGCTGCAGAGCCAGCCTGCAGTGGTGCTGGGGAGCTTTGCAGCTTGGGCAAGGTTAAATTCAAGGTGGCTGGTGGTATCCCCCATTCATCAGGCAACAGAAAGAGGCCCTCTCTGGCTCTCTTTCTCTCCAGCCCATCTGCTCTGTGTGCCTGCAAGGATGGGCTTTGGGTGTCTGCAGGCAGAAGCATTCATTATCGAAGGGCTTGAAATGGAAACTGCTGCTGCCAGCGACCTGTAACTGATCCCTGGGGGGAGGAGGATCTGGTGCCTGGCTGAGTCCCTTCCTGGGTCAAGCACCTGCATCTGGTGCCTGGCTGTCCCTTTCCTGGATCAGGGGCCTGGGATCTGGTGCCTGGCTGAGCCCCTTCCTGGATCAGGCACTAGGGATCTGGTGCCTGGCTGAGCCCCTCCTGGATCAGGCACTAGGGATCTGGTGCCTGGCTGTGTCCCTTCCTGGATCAGGGATCTGGTGCCTGGCTGAGCCCCTTTCCTGCGTCAGGCACTAGGGATCTGGTGCCTGGCTGTGTCCCTTCCTGGATCAGGGATCTGGTACCTGGCTGAGCCCCTTTCCTGAGTCAGGCACTAGGGATCTGGTGCCTGACTGTGTCCCTTCCTGGATCAGGGATCTGGTGCCTGGCTGAGCCCCTTTCCTGAGTCAGGCACTAGGGATCTGGTGCCTGGCTGTGTCCCTTCCCCCATCAGGCACCTGGCTGCTGTGCTGGAAGTGTGGAGCAGGGGGGCTGGAGTGCAGCCAGGGTAGTTGGCTTTCAGCTGGTGGGTCAGTCTGGGCTCCTCAGGTGGCTTTGCTGTAGCTCAGGTTCAGTGCAGGCAGCAGCCAGGTTGGAAGGGACATTCTAGTTGGAAGAGTCCTTTAGGATCAGCCAAAGTCCAACCATTAACCCAGCACAGCCAGGTCATCCCCAAACCCTGCCCCTCAGCACCACACCTACACTGCTCTGAAACCCCTCCTGGGATGGGCACTGCCCTGGGCAGCCTGGTCCAGGGCTTGACAACCCTTTTGGGGAAGAAATTCTTCCTCATGTCCAACCTAAACCTCTTCTGGTGCAACTTCAGGCCATTCCCACTTGTCCTATTGCTGGTTCCACGGGAGAAGAGACCAACCCCCACCTGGCTCCAGCCTTGTTTCAGGGATTTGTAAGAGCCAGGATGTTTCTCCTCAGCCTCCTTTTCTCCAGGCTGAACAACCCCAGTTCCCTCAGCTGCTCCTCACAGGACTTGGTTGCACTTGATGATCTTAAAGGTGTTTTCCAGCCTGAGTGACTCAGTTCTAAGATCTATCCAAGCTTAGAACTGGAAATTTCCCAGTGTGAGACCTCTTTGTGCTGTGAGTTGTCACTGGAGTGCAAGGGCATGAGATTGAACACATCCAAGTGCCAGGTTCTACACTTTGGCCACAGCAACCCCAGGCAGTGCTACAGGCTGGGGGCAGAGTGGCTGAGAGCAGCCAGGCAGAGAGGGACCTGGGGGAAGTGGTTGACAGCAGCTGAACATGAGCCAGCAGTGTGCCCAGGGGGCCAAGCAGGCCAGTGGCATCCTGGCCTGCATCAGGAACAGTGTGGCCAGCAGGAGCAGGGAGGTCATTGTGCCCTGTACTCAGCACTGCTTAGGCTACACCTTGAGTCCTGTGTCCAGTTCTGGGCCCCTCAGTTTAAGAAGGACATTGAGAGACTTGAAGGTGTCCCAGAGAAGGGCAGGAGCTGGGGAGGGGTCTGGAGCACAGCCCTGTGAGGAGAGGCTGAGGGAGCTGGGGTTGCTTAGCCTGGAGAAGAGGAGGCTCAGGGGAGACCTTCTTGCTCTCTCCAACTCCCTGAAGGGAGGTTGTAGCCAGGTGGGGGTTGGTCTCTTCTCCCAGGCAAGCAGCACCAGAACAAGAGGACACAGTCTCAAGTTGTGCCAGGGGAGGTTTATGCTGGATGTTGGGAAGAAGTTCTTCCCAGCAAGAGAGATTGGCCCTTGGGATGTGCTGCCCAGGGAGGTGGTGGAGTCCCCATCCCTGGGGGTGTTTAGGAAGAGCCTGGATGAGGCCCTTGGAGCCATGGTTTAGTTTGATCAGATGGTGCTGGGTGATAGGTTGGACTGGATGATCTCTGAGGTCTTTTCCAACCTGCTTAACTCTATTCTATTCTCATTTAATGATCTTCTCCTGGGCCCAACAGCTGCTTTCATTAAAAGCTCTTTGGAAACCATCAAGCCAGCAAAACAAACTCCTAGGTGCTGAGGGAGGAAGATGAAGTGAGCAAAACGCTCTGAGAGTGTCAGGCTGCTAATTCTCTGAAGGTGTGTGGGGGGGGGGGAACCCCAATCCAAACCAGCACACCATTTCATCAGCTGAATCCTTGCTTTAATGTCCTCAGTGCCAGGGGAGCTGCTCCTTCCTTGATGCTTTTGCTGCAGCAGAGGACAGAAAAGATCCTTTGAAGAGGAGAGTGTGAACATCTCCTTGCCTTCAGGCAGTGCAGCAGACAAAAGTTGCTGCAGTTGCTATTAAAAAAATCCTCAAACAGCAACAAAACCAAACAAACAGCCCACCAAAACCCAAACACAAAACCAACCCCCCCCCCAAAGAAAACATCTCCTTGTGAGAGCATTGCGTGGCTTGAATGTGTGAGATGCTGATGGTGACTGCTGGAGCATGAAGGAGAGGCAGGAAAGCCAAGGAAGGATTTCTGTCTGTTAGGCTGTAATGGGCAGCAAGGCTGGGGAGGGGTCTGGAGCACAGCCCTGTGAGGAGAGGCTGAGGGAGCTGGGCTTGCTTAGCCTGGAGAAGAGGAGGCCATCCTAACCTGAGGCTCCTCCAGGCAGCTCAGCACAGGCTGCTTCCCTCACTCTCTGTCCTTACCTGGACTTCCTCCAGGTTTGCACAGGGCATGGAGAGCCTTTCCTCCAGACTAAACAGCCCCAGTTCCCCCAAGCTGCTCCTCACCAGCCCTGTGCTCCAGACCCTTCCCAGCTTGTTTGTGCCTTCTCTGGACCTGCTCCAGCAGCTCAGTGTCCTTCTTGGAGTAGTACAGCTGGGGTTGCTTAGCCTGGAGAAGAGGAGGCTCAGGGGAGACCTTCTTGCTGTGTACAACTCCCTGAAGGGAGGCTGCAGCCAGGTGGGGGTTGGTCTCTTCTCCCAGGCAAGCAGCACCAGAACAAGAGGACACAGTCTCAAGCTGCACCAGGGGAAGTGTAGGCTGGATATTAGGAAGAAATTCTTCCCTGACAGAGAGATTGTCCCTTGGAATGTGCTGCCCAGGGAGGTGGTGGAGTCCCCATCCCTGGAGGTGTTCAAGAGGGGATTGGATGTGGCACTTGGAGCCATGGTCTAGTTGTCAGGAGGTGTTGGGTGCCAGGTTGGACTTGATGATGTCTCAGGTCTCTTCCAACCTTATTGATTCTATGATTCTGTTCTATGAGTGTTCTCTGGACTGGACCTATAAGACAGCACCTGCTGCACAGCATGGGAGTCTCTGCTTGATTTCATTACCCCTCAGGAGTTATCAGTCCCTTTTCCCCAAGAACACTTTACTCAGGGGTGCTGGGGCAGAAATTCCTGGCTCTGCCAACGCAGCTCTTCAGGGACAGGACAGGCACCAACAACTGCAGAGAAGCTTCTGCTGCTGTGTCACAGGGAGTGCAGGAGCAGGCTGGAGGATAGCACTTGGAGCCATGGTTTAGTTGTCAGGAGGTGCTGGGTGAGAGGTTGGACTTGATGATCTCTGAGGTCTTTTCCAACCTTACTGATTCTATGATCCCAGAAGGAGCCCAGCATGGGTTGAACCTGAGCAGTTTCTGCAGCTTTGGACAAGAGCCAGAGCAGGCTGGCAGATAAGAGAGGGCAGCACTGCTGGTCCCCACAGCTCAGCCCCAACCTTTGCCCTTGGACAAACTCCTGATGCCTTCAGGGGGCACTGACCACAGGCCCAGAAATCCATCCTCTGTTGCCATCCCAGCACCCCTGGAGGTGTTCAAGAGGGGATTGGATGTGGCACCTGGAGGCATGGTTTAGTTAGTCATGAGGTGTTGGGTGCTAGGTTGGACTTGATGATCACAGAATCACCAAGGTTGGAGATCTCTGAGGTCTTTCCCAACCTTATTGATTCTATGATTCTGTGATTGCTTGCTCTGACCTTGCTTGGGCTTTGCTTTGATGGACCTCTAGAAGCACATCCAGGCTGCTCAGGGGCCTGTGGTTAGCTCCCTGTGGTGACTGGAGTCTGAGGTGTGAGCCACTGGTCTCCCAGGTCCCTGGGGATTCAGAGAGTCACAGAGTGGTTTGGCTTGGAAGGGACCTTTAAGATCATCCAGTTCAACCCTCCTGCCCTGGGCAGGGACACCTCCCACCAGCCCAGGTTGCTCAAGGCCTCATCCAGCCTGGCTTTGAACACCTCCAGGGAGGAGGCAGCCACAGCCTCCCTGGACAACCTGTGCCAGTGTCTCCCCAGTCTCACTGGAAAGTATTTCTTCCTTATCTCCAGTCTCAATCTGTCATCCTCAAGCTTCAATCCCTTCCCTCTCATCCTATCACACCCAGCCCTTGTCAAAAGTCCCTCCCCAGCTCTCCTTTCACGTACTGGAAGGCTGCTCTGAGGTCTCCCTGGAGCCTTCTCTTCTCCAGGCTGAAGAGCCCCAGCTCTCCCAGCCTGTCTCCACAGGGGAGGTTCTCCAGCCCTCTGATCATCTCTGTGGCCTCCTCTGGACTCACTCCAGCAGTTCCATGTCCCTCTTGTGCTGGGGACACCACAAGTGGATGCAGTGCTGCAGGTGGGAGAGTAGGGGAGGGGGAGAGTCCCTTCCCTTCCCTCCCCTGTAGGTAGGTTTGAAGGTATCCTACCTTGCAGCACTGCCCTAGCAGACTTACCCCAGAATGTCCCTTGGGTCAGAGCTCAGCTCATTGCACCCCATGCTGGTGGGCAGCAATGCCAGCTCTTCATTTCAGGCACTTGAAGAAGTACCCAAAAGTGGTGTTTGTGCTGCACCAGTCCAGAACTGCTCCCTGGGAAGGTGGCCCAGAGCTGGGCAGCGCTGTTGGGCTGAGACTTGGAATCAAGTCATGGTTTAGAGACTGCTCTGTGCTGCTTCTGCCTGTCCCTTGCTCCAAGTGCCACCTCTGGGCCCTGGGAGGTGCTCACTGCCCTGGCACCCAACTCCTGCCAGAAGCTGTGTGCACATCAGTGATGCTGACCACACGTGCAGGAGGCTGCCAGTGCCACTGGGGCAGCAAAGTCCCCAGTGTGGCCTGCCCTGGAGGAGGGGCTTGATGTTGGGGCAGCTCTGACGGGTCCCCCATCCCTGGCAGCTGGCACTGTTGCTGCCAGCACCTTGCTTGCTGGGATGGGAGCTGGCTCTGCGTTCCTGCGAGCTGTGCTCCCTCCTTTGCAGCGTGTCTAGACACCTAGACAGGAGCCAGTGGGGTTTCCATGGTAAGCAGGAGGAGGATGAGCCCTGTGAGCCCCCTGAAGTGGTGTTTTTCTGTTGTGTGGTGGCAGTAATGGCGTGGAAATAGCTGCTGGCATGGGTGAAACCTCCTCAGGCTTTCACACAGCTGTGTGGTCCTGCTGCAGAGTAACTCCTGTCTGAAAGAGCTTCCCTAATGGTCATGTGCAGTCTGTCACCAGGTCATTTCATCAGGCCAGAGAAAAGAAATCCCATGCAGCAATCAGCTCCCAGCTACTGCCTGGCTGCTGCTGGTGCTCTCTCCCTTCATTTCCTGCCACAGGAGGAGGCAGATGTTTCACCATGGAAATTGAAATGAAAATGGTGACCTTGGTCATCCAAATGCTTCTGTCCTGGACACCCAGGAGCAGCCTGGGGTGAATGCAGCCTTGGAAGGGCACAGGGAAGGAGGTGGGGACTGCACAGCATCCAGGCTGCCATGAACCTGGTGAGGCCTTCCCTTCTCAGCAAGGTACAGGGGGGTTACCTTGCCTGGCTGTCCTGGTCCCCCCACAGAAAAGACAGTTGTCCTGCACAGCCCTGCTTGCTGCCTCTGCTTTGGGCTGGTGCAGTTGCCCTCCTGCACAGCCCTGCTTGCTGCCTGTGCTTTGGGCTGGTGCAGTTGCCCTCCTGCACAGCCCTGCTTGCTGCCTCTGCTTTAGGGTGGTGTGAGGACAGTTGCACCTTGAGCAGCTTAGAGTGCTCCCAGCTCTCCCTGACAGACAAACCTGGGAGCACTGGCTGCCACCCCCTCAGGCTGTGCTGCCCTTCAGGGAGAGCTGCACAGCCTGGGGAGCTGGGCAGAGGGGAACCTCATGAAGTTCAAGCAGGGCAAGTGGGGAGCCCTGCACCTGGGCAGGAATAGCCTCCTGCAGCAGTACAGGTGAGGGCTGACCTGCTGAGAAGCAGCTCTGTGGAGATGGACCTGGGAGTGCTGCTGGACAGCAAGTTCCCCAGGAGCCAGCAACCTGTTCCTGTGGCCCAGAAGGCCAATGGTTGTCTGGGGTGCAGTAAGAAGAGTGTGGCCAGCAGGGCAAGGGAGGTTCTCCTTCCCCTCTACTCTGCCCTGCTGAGGCCTCATCTGGAGTATTGTGTCCAGTTCTGGGTTCCCCAATTCAGGAGAGACAAGGAACACCTGGAGAGAGTCTAACAGAGGGTGGTGAGGGGACTGGAACATCTCTGTCCTGAGGAGAGGCTGAGAGGCCTGGGGCTCTGCAGCCTGGAGCAGCAGTGTGTGAAATAGTCTCTGCTCTTATCCCTAAGCCCCTAGCAGAGTGACTCAGCCTTTGCCTCAGCCTGGCAAGCAGCTTATCTCCACTTGGCTCCCCAGTGCTATCTCTCATTCCTGCCTCCCAGCCTGACCAAGCAGCACCCCCCACCTGCCAGCCAGTCACTTTATTCCTCAGCTGTTCCCTAAATCAGCTGTTTGTCAAGGAGCTGAGTGCTCCAAGAGTGCCTATTTCCCTGGCCCCCCTGCTTGCTGCTCTTTGCCTGGCAGCCTGAGCTCCCATCCCAATTTCCCCAGGGTTTCTTTGGAGAGCTGTGGGGTCTCAGTTGATTAAGAAATGCAATTAAGCCCTCCAGAGCCCAACCCTGTGGCATTTCCAGCAGTGACATGGTTTTTCAGCAGTGCTCAGGTTCCTTCTTGCAGCCTGGGTTTCATAGAATCACAGAATGGTAGTAGGGGTTGGAAGGGACCCCCAGAGATCATTGAGTCCAACCTCCCTACCAGAGCAGGGTCACCCAGGAGCACATCCAGATGGGTCCTGAAAGTCTCCAGAGAAGGAGACTCCACAACCTCTCTGGGCAGCCTGCTCCAAGGCTCCAACACAGTAAAGTTTTTCCTCATGTGAGGGTAGAACTTCCTGGGTTCCAGTTTGTGTCCACTGCCTCCCATCCTATCACAGGGCACCACTAAAAAGAGACTGGCCCCATCCTCTGGGTCCCCACCCTTTAGATGCTCATCAACATTGGGAAGATCTCCTCTCTGTGTTCTCCAGACTAACCAGCCCCAGGTCCCTCAGGCTTTCCTCTCCTTGCAGATGTTGCAGTCCCTTCATTGATCTGGACAAGGGGATGGAGTCCATCATCAGGAAGTTTGCAGCTGACACCAAGCTGGGGGCAGGTCTTGATCTGTTAGAGGGTAGGAGAGCTCTGCAGAGGGGCCTTGCGAGGCTGGACAGATGGGCAGAGGCCAAGGGCAGGAGATGGAACACATCCAAGTGCCAGGTGCTGCACATTGGCCACAGCAACCCCAGGCAGTGCTACAGGCTGGGGGCAGAGTGGCTGAGAGCAGCCAGGCAGAGAGGGACCTGGGGGTGCTGGTTGACAGCAGCTGAACATGAGCCTGCAGGTGCCGGGGGCCAAGGGGCAATGGCATCCTGGGCTGCATCAGGAAACAGTGTGGCCTAGCAGGATCAGGGAGGTCATTGTGCCCTGTGCTCAGCACTGCTAGGCCACACCTTGAGTCCTGTGTCCAGTTCTGGGCTCCTCAGTTAGGAAGGATATTGAGAGACTTGAAGGTGTCAGAGAAGGCAATGAGGCTGGGGAGGGGTCTGGAGCACAGCCCTGTGAGGAGAGGCTGAGGGAGCTGGGGTTGCTTAGCCTGCAGAAGAGGAGGCTCAGGGGAGACCTTCTTGCTCTCTCCAGCTCCCTGAAGGGAGGTTGTGGCCAAGTGGGGGTTGGTCTCTTCTGCCAGGCAAGCAGCACCAGAACAAGAGGCCACAGTCTCAGGCTGTGCCAGGGGAGTATTTAGGCTGGAGGTGAGGAGAAAGTTCTTCCCAGCAAGAGAGATTGGCCATTGGGATGTGCTGCCCAGGGAGGTGGTGGAGTCCCCATCCCTGGAGGTGTTTAGGAAGAGCCTGGATGGGGTGCTTGGTGCTGTGGTTGAATTGATCAGATGGTGTTGGGTGATAGGTTGGACTTGATGATCTCTGAGGTCTTTTGCAACCTATTCTATTCTATTCATCATCTTCACAGCCTCTGTTGGACACTCTCTTGTGTATCCCTGCCCCACTTGAACTGGGGAGCCCGGAACTGGACACACAAACCTCTGGTTTGCAGGAAAGTCCTTCAGAGCCTTCTTGCTGAGGGCTGTGGCCATTGCTTTCTGCTGCTGGAAGATTAGGTTTGCCTTTAGCTGCCTGTAAGCAAAGTGGCTCCCCAGCAGCACCTCAGGTTTAGGAGTATCTCTTACTCTATCTGATGGTATCTGGTGAGGAGAGCAGCTTCTCAGCTTACCAGCCCCTTGGGATAGTGTTCAAGGGAATGGAAATGTCTTGACATGGAGCTACCCCTTGTGTTGCTGGCTCCAGTGAGGTGCTGGCAGGTAGATTTGTTGGTTGGGGACTGGGAGAGAGGGAGCCTTGCCCTTGCCAGCCTGTTTTCAGCCTGATCTGGCACTCTGTGTGCTTTGCTGTCTTTCTGCTGCTCATATTGTGTCCAGAAGAAGGGACCAGGCTCTGTTCAGTGGTGTCCTGTGAGAGGTCTAGGGGCAGTGGGCTCAAACTGCAACACAGGAAGCTCCTCCTCAGCATGAGGAGAAACTTCTTCCTTCACCCTTCCTTTTAGTCTGGGGAGGAGAAGACTGAGAGGGGATTTAATAAATGTTGATAAGTATCTGAGGGCTGGGGGGCAGGAGGGAGGGCACAGGCTCTGCTCACTTGCTGCCTGGGATAGGACAAGGGGCAGTGGATAGAAACTCCAGCACAGGAGGTTCCACTTCAACATGAGGAGGAACTTCTTCCCTGTGAGGCTCACACAGCACTGGAGCAGGCTGCCCAGAGAGGTTGTGGAGTCTCCTTCTCTGGAGCCTTTCCAGCCCCATCTGGATGTGTTGCTGTCCTGGATTCTGGGGCCCTGCTCTGGCAGGGGAGTTGGACTCCATGATCTTCAAAGGTCCCTTCCAACCCCTAACATCATAGAATCACCAAGGTTGGAAAAGACCTCAGAGATCAGCAAGTCCAACCTGGCACCACAGACCTCATGACTAACTAAACCATGGCCCCAAGTGCCACATCCAATCCCCTCTTGAACACCTCCAGGGGTGGGGCCTCCCCCCCCTCCGGCAGCACATCCCAATGGCTAACAGCTCTCTCTGAAGAACTTTCTCCTCACCTCCAGCCTAAACTTCCCCTGGCACCACTTGAGACTGTGTCCTCTTGTTCTGGTGCTGGGTGCCTCTGAGAAGAGACCAAACCCTACCTGGCTCCAACCTCCCTTCAGGGAGTTGCAGACAACCTGTGAGCCTTTACAATCTTTCAATCCTAGAATTGTTTCCAGCACTTCAAAGCAGGGGAGGAACTAACCCAGGGACCATCAGGCTGAGGCAAGGACCCTGCTGCAGGCAGTGATCCTCTTGCAGGTCCTGCCCTGCAGGTTTTCACAGGCTGATGCTCTGCAGGTTGTCATAGCCATGCTGAGAGCCTGCCTGTGTGGCACCACCCCAGCTTCAACTTGTGGGTCCATAAGACACATGCAGCTGGTGGGGGCATTAATGCAGATGTGGTGCCAGCATGGAATAGCAGGAGCTGTGTTGGCACCCGCTTGTGGATGCCTCTCCCTCCAGGTGATGGCCAGGCTGGATGAGTCTTGGGCTAGTGGAATGGATTGAAGTTTGAGATTGAGGCTGGAGAGGAGGAAGAATTGAGCTGGAGAGGAGGAAGAATTGAGGCTGGAGAGGAGGAAGAAATTCTTTCCAGTGAGGGTGGGGAGACACTGGCACAGGCTGCCCAGGGAGGCTGTGGCTGCCTCCTCCCTGGAGGTGTTCAAGGCCAGGCTGGATGAGACCTTGAGCAACCTGGGCTGGTGGAGGTGTCCCTGCCCATGGCAGGAGGGTTGGAACTGGATGATCTTAAAGGTCCCTTCCAGCTCCAACCCCCACCTGGCTACAACCTCCCTTCAGGGAGTTGGAGACAGCAAGAAGGTCTCCCCTGAGCCTCCTCTTCTCCAGGCTAAGCAACCCCAGCTCCCTCAGCCTCTCCTCACAGGGCTGTGCTCAAGGCCTCTCCCCAGCTTTCTTGCCCTTCTCTGGACACCTCCAAGTGTCTCAATGTCCTTCTTAACTGAGGGAGCCCAGAAC
>JAAWVA010000035.1:304927-337299 GCA_015227895.2 Colaptes auratus | reverse complement strand
AGGGTCTGGAGAAGAGGGCTGGGGAGCAGCAGCTGAGGCAGCTGGGGGTGTTCAGCCTGGAGCAGAGGAGGCTGAGGGGAGACCTCACTGCTCTCTACAGCTCCCTGAGAGGAGGCTGGAGCCAGGTGGAGGTTGGTCTCTTCTCCCTTGTAACAAGTGATAGGACAAGAGGAAATGGCCTCAAGTTGCACCAGGGAAGGTTTAGGTTGGACATAAGGAGAAACTTCTTCATTGAAAGGGTTCTCAAACGCTGGAGCAGGCTGCCTGGGAGGTGGCTGAATCCCTGGCCTGGGAGGGGTGTGAAAGAGACAGAGCTGTGGTGCTGAGGGACATGGCTTAGCAGCAGCCTTGGTAGTTAGAGAGCAGTTGGACTTGATCATCCTAAAGGTTTTTTCCTACCAACACCATTCTGTGGCTCTGTGTGCACAAACACTCCCATGTCCCCCCCCAGGCACACACACACTCTCCCCCCCCCCACGCCAGGAGCTGCTGGAGGCCAGCAACAGAGCCAAGTGGGAACAGTCATCCACAACCTCCCTCCAGCCCATATCCCCTTTTTTATGCCCTAGGGCCCACATCTCTCAGGCCAAACACCCTCTCCACAGCCTTTGCCAGCCCTCCCCTGCTCCCAAACACGCTGAGGGGGCCGCGGGGGCCTTTGGAAGCCCACCCTTCCCTGGGGAGCCCCCCCGGCTGTGCGCAGCTGACGTGGAGCAGGAGCAGCAGCATGCCCCAAGCCCTGGTGGGATGCCTCGGGGACCTCTCACCAGAGCCTGGGAATTTTCCCCTCTGGTCCAGAAAGAAAAAAACCAAAAAAAGAATGGGAAAAACCCAAACCCACCCAAACACCAAAAGCCAGGACAATAAAGCTCATTGAAGCAGAGCCCCTGGGCTGGCTGAGCCCTGGCCCCCGCACTGGTGACGAAACCTGGCCGGGCTCCTTTCCCCGGCCCCCGCGGGACAGCCTGACTCAGCGGGGTGCAGGAAAGCCCCAGATCCTCCCCTCTGCCTCCACCAGCTGTGCTGGCCCCTGGCCCCTCACTGCCAGCTCAGCAAGGGCTGAGGCATCTGTCTGCAGAGCCATGGAAGAGCAGACGTCACCAAGGGCCTTTGCTGGGCGACCCTGCCCTGCTGAGGGACCCTGTGCCGTGCTGCTGGTGGCCCATGGCATGGTGGCAATGGCCCACAGGACATCCCGCTGGCAGGGGACACCTGAGCAGCATGTGCTGGCCTGGACACATTTGCCAAGGCAGCCAGGGAAGGAGTTAATCACTAATGGAGTTGGTAAATGATTAGCAAGCAGGGGCAGGTTGCTGGGGGGGAGTGTAGGCTCCCAGCAGGCATAGGTCCAGTGTGGCACTGACAGGCTCGTCCAGGGGCTGGCACATGGTGCCCCCAACCCAGACAGATCACACCTCAGGGAGGTGAGAATGGAAGGGAGCTGATTTCCACCTGGATGAAGGCAGCAAAACTAAAAGGCTGGCTCCTCACCCAGATCCTGGATGCAGGCAGGGCTGTGGTGAAAGGTGGTGGGCACTGGTCACCAGGACAGCCCCATGGCATCCCTGGCTGTCCCAGCGTGCCAGGGAGCAGTGGCCTGGCTGGTGGTTGCCATGTTTGACATATGACCAGGGTAACAGAGCCAGCAGCATCCTGCTTGCACCCAGCTGTGGGGAGGGGATCCTCAAGGAAGGATGGGCTGAAAGTCATCCAAGCACGGGCTTTCCCAAGCTAACGCTCTGCCTCTGCCCTGCCCCTCACACTCTGGGCTGCTCAGGTTCTTCCCAGCAGCTCAGCAGGGCAATGAGAGGCTCTTCCAGCAAGGGACACTGAGGACAAGGCCATCACAAAGAGGCTGATGCCACCAGCTGGGCAAAGGGTGCCCAGGTCATCCCTCACTCTGCACAACTGCTTGGTCTAAAAGTGCCCCAGGAGGTTTCTCACCGTCCCTTGGCCACCCTCATGTGCCCCAAATCCTGGCATGATGCAGACAGCGTGCCTGGGTTTTCCCTGGTGAGGGTGCACAGCATGGTAAGAATGGGGTGCACACATGGATGGGGTGCCCAGAGCTCTGGGGACGGGGTGCACAGCATGCCATGGATGCGCTGCCCAGTGCCCCACAGATGGGCTGCTGAGCCCTTAGCCAGCTAGCAGCCCTACAAGCCCCAAGCACCACCTGCAGCCTCTGAAGCCCACAGGCATGGCCCATGGCCATGGGCTGTCCCCACTGCCTGCTGGGCACAGAGCCCTGCTGCTGTGCCACCCACCCTGCCCACCTCCTCTCCCTGCTGCTGCAGGGCTGAGCCCAGGGCGCTGCAGGTCTGTCCCTGTGGGATCTTGGGCCAGGCAGGGCCCAACAGCTCTGGGCAGGGCGAGCATCAGCAAGGCAGGGACAGGGCGAGAGGGGCCACTGTTGATGGGGCACTGAGCAGAACCGGGAGCCGCTGCCTCTTCCTGCAGGGAGCCAAGGGAGCAGCCCACAGCACCCATGGGTGCACCCTAAGGGTTGAGGAGCTTGACTCTGTTCATTTCCACCCAGAAACACAAACTCCTTCATCTGGGCCTGGCTGAGCGTCCCCTGAGAGTTCTTCCCAGGGTGATGCTGAGGCTGGGGGAGGGGTTGAGCACCAGCTCCCCACCTGAGGGGACATAGTGGCAGATAAGAGGCTCAAGGAGGGTTTGCTCCTCCTAGCAGCAAAACCCAGGGGCTGGCCCCGTAGTGCCTGGTATTTGCCCTTCTCATACAGACCAGGAGAGACTGAAACAGGGAGAAACAAACTGCAAGAGGGGGAGCAAACACCAGGGACAATTTCCTCTCTTATCTCCCTGCACCCAAAAGCTCTCTTCACACAAACCCACCCAGAACCAGCCTGCTGTGTTTCTGCTCCAGGCTGCTCTTGGGATTTAGACTGAGCTTATCTGGAACAAACTGGGAGTGGGGGCTGCTCCCAGTGCCTGCCCGGCTGTTGCTGTGCTCAGCACCAAGGGTCCCGGCAGGACAGGGTCCAGCACTGCTCCAGATTCCATTGGGAGCGTTTCCAGCTCAGCTTGGAGGCACAGCCTGGGTGGAAAGGGGATGCATCCTGCCAGCCCCTAGACTGCAGTCCCGTGCGGCCCCGTGGCCTGCTGCCCTCTGACTCACACCACTGTGGGCAAGGGTGGGCAGCACGGGGGGGGTGGGCAGCACGGGGGGTGGGCAGCAGGAAGGGATGAGGCAGCAGAGCCTCGGAGGAGAAAGCAGATGGGCTCAGGCCTGAACCGGTTCGTCCTCTCTCGCCGTGCCTCTGCCGCTCATGGCTCTGCCCCCGGATGAGTCAGAAGCGTCCCCAGTGCCAGCTCCGGGCTGGGGCACCCTTTGGGGACAGGGCTCGGTGCTGTGCCGCCCGCGAGGTGCCCGCCTTTCGCCCGCACCTTGAGGCCTCCCCCATCCCGACAGCCGGCAGCACCCCGTGTCCCTGCGGATATCCCCAGGGATGCTGCCGGGGGCTCCGAGCCCCCCCGGGCAGCACCCACCCCGCCTGCCAGCACCGCGCCCGGCCCCGCCGGTTGCACAACGCCGCTCCCGGCGCGGCGCGGAGCAAACAAACCTGCCGAGGATCGCACACCGGGCACGGAGCGAAGCCAAGCAGCGCATCCAGCAGGGGCTGCTCAACCCGGCAACGGCCAAAACAAACCCCAGCCCAGCTCCTGAGTGTGCTCCGCACAGCCCTCGCCCGCCGCTCCCCAGTCCCAGGCACAAATTCGGGCTCAGCCTCCCCCCCGCACGCCCACTGTCCCCTCTCCCGGGGCTCGGGGTCACATCCAGCTCAGTGGGTGAGGGACTGGTGTCCAGATACGTGCTGGTGGGTGTTTTCCCGTGGAGTGGATGCCGGTATCCCGCTGCTCGCCGGGAACAGCGCTGCTGTGGGGCTGCGTGCGAGGAATGTGCTGTGAATAACAAAGAGCACCGGAGCCTTTGAATGGCTCTGGGAGAGGCTGCTCGGGGCTGGATGGAGCCCAGCAAGAGATGGCCGCCCTGAACCTCCCTGCCCAAACAACCACTGAGGGATGGGGCAGGAGGAGATCCCCTCCTGGCCACCCAGCCCTGCCTGATGCAGGGAGGATGCTCCTGCCCTGTCCCTTCCCCTCTGAGCAGCTTTCAGGGGTGATGCTCCAAAGCCCCGGGGTGCAGGCACTCACAGGACCACCCCAGCTGGGCTGAACGCTCCCCAGCCCAAGGGGGGCACAAAGACCAGGTCCAAGCCCACCTTGCACTCACAGGACCACCCCAGCTGGGCTGAACGCTCCCCAGCCCAAGGGGGGCACAAAGTCCAGGTCCAAGCCCACCTTGCACTCGCAGGACTCAGCGGACAGGTACATCCCACGGGCAGGGAGGTGGCTGTGGGGATATGGAGCATCCCCACTGAGCAGCTTAGCTCAAGCTGGGTACCACTCCCAAACTCTGTGCTGGATCAGGACCCCACTGCCCTCATCCTGCCTGCAGGGGAATCACCCTGCGTGGCCCTTGTCCCTCAGGGTCCCACCAGCACCTGGCCAAGCTGGAGAAGAGTTCCAACCCGTTGGTGCTCAGCCCAGGGTGGGTGCTGCCCCCCAGCAGGGTGGGACCCAGCATCACCCCTCCCCAGATCAGGCCCTGCTCATCCACCAGCACCGGCCCGGCAGCATTGCACCCACTCCAGTATGGTGCAAGCCCCGCAGCTGAGTCACCACCACATCACAGGCAGTGGTGACAGGGGTGGTGTCAGGGGGAGGTGACAGGCAGCAGTGTCCTCTGGGTGCCCACATGGGGCCTTGTGGCACCTGAGAGCTGCAGGACCCGGGGGGGCCCTCAAGCCAAAGGGTCCAGACCGATCTTGGGTATCTCCAGGTCTCCCATGCTCCAGGTGCTGGGGGCAGCAGGCTGTGGATGGTCCTTGCTCTGGGATGCCCCAGTGAATGCTTCTGTGCAGGACAGAGGACACACAGACAGTCCCCTTGTGTCCCCTCCCATGCCTGGCTCCAGAGAGAGGAGCTGAACCTGGCACGCTTTCCCTCCACCCAGCTGGCTGGTGCCAGTGGGAAACCCAATCCAGCACCACAGGAGGAGACCAAACAAAGACTTTTATGTTCATCCAAAGAAAAACACCAAACCAAGAGGTATTTGAACAAAACAGCCCTGAGCCTGTTCTGGGCTCTGCCTCAGCCCCTGTTGCCAGGCTGGTTCCAGTGCCCAGCTCCTCTGCAAGGCCAGGGCAGGACAGAGGGTCTCCACCTGCCCCACAGTGTCCATCCCACACCATGCCCCCCACACCTGCTCCCTTCTCCCCATGGAGAGCAATGCCCCAGCCAAGGGTGGCCACGTGCTCAGTGTCTCCACAGCCCCTGGAGAACCATGGATCCCCCTGGCTGGTGGGCCCCTGCCCCACGGGGTTGGCAACCAGAGCCTGTTGGCACACAGAGCATCACTGTTGCCCTCCTCGCTGTGGGAGGGTGGGAGCAGCCAGCAGAGCAAAGCAGCTCCCTGTGAGAGTAAGGCAGGGGTGATCCCAAGGCAGGGATGCTCCCCAGGCAAGGGTCTGTCCTGGTTTCAGGTGATGCCTTGCATGAACTGGGAGCAGAGGGAAGGCCTCAGGTTGCTTCCCATGGCTGAGCCACCGCTGCTCTGGGTGCCTGGGAGCTGGCAGCCCCACTCTCCTGCCCCACGCAGCAGCACTGAGGTCACCCCAGCTTTGGGGCATGTCTTTTCATGCAGGAAATCTCCCCAAGGGGCATCACACCTAGTGCTGAGCAGAGCTGGCAGAGGGAAGGAGCCAGGACCTGCCCCAGGAGCCACCAACATAGCAGGAGAGGAGGAAGGTCCTGTCCTGGGTCCTCTGCCAGCTCCAGGGCAGAGTCCCATCCATCCCTGGGGACTCCCATAGCAGAGGGGTCCAAGTCCCCCAGAGCAGAGTTGGGAGCCTGGCTGAAGGCAGGAGGGCATAGAGAAGGGCAGCTGGAGCTGGGACCTGCACCAAGCACTGCTGCCCTTTCCCTTTGTAAAGGGGAAAAAGGTGGAGCCTTGCTCCTTCCTCCCACTCTGGTCCAGCAGCCTGGGAGGAAATCTGCTTGCAACGAGTGGCTCTGCTCAGCCCCTTCCTCCCTTCCTGCCCCCTGGCACTGGGCTCTCCTTGGGGCTGGTGTGGCCACATCCAGGCATGGGGCAAGGCTCAGGAACCAGCCAGGGGCTGAGGAGGGGACACAGCTTGTCTCACAGCCAGCCACCAGCCACCCTCTGGGGGCTGCAGCCCCAGGGTGCAGCAACACCTTCTGCAGACTGTGTGGCAGGAGCAGACCTTGGTCCTGCAGGGGCAGAGTAGGTGCTGAGCCCCACACTGGAGAGCTGGTGCTCACCTGCCTTCAAACCTAGCCCCAGCAAGCTCCCATGGATAAGCAACCCTGGAGCCCTCCAGCTCTTCCTCCTGCCAAAAGCTCCAAGACACAGAGCCCAGGGTCCTGGGGGTGAGGGAGGTAAGAGCCCTGTCCTGCAAGCCGCCAGCTTTCCAGCTTCCCCCCACTGGCAGCAAGCTGCCAGCTGGGCTGGGCAATGCCCTGGTCACAGGATGGTGTAAGAGGGCTGGAAATGGGACAGGTGGGTCCGGTGGTGCTCCCTCCCCATGGGCTGACACCAGCCTCCTGCCCATGAGTCTAGCTCCAGGGCCTGTCCGTGGGATCCACCACCCATTGCACCTGCACGGAGCAGGGCTGTCTGCACGGAGCAGGGCTGTCTGCACAGCCAACCCCGGGCTCTTCCAGGGCTCTTTTGGTGACAGTCCCCATGCCCATGTGGCAGGTTGGGTGTTCCTTGCACGGGGCAGGACTGGCAGCATTGTGGCCACAGCAAACTGGGGTGGGACCCAACAGCTTGTTGCAACCTGCCACGGGGCTTGGGCAGAGGGAGAGGAGCCTGGGGAGGGTGGGATAGAGCTGCTGGGGCGGGCTGAGAGGTGCTGAGCCTCCCGAGGTTCAGGGCCAGCCTCTGCAGTGATCTGGGGACAGCAGGGAGGCAGAGGCTTGGGAAATCCCAGCTCCCTGCTGGGCTTCCCTTGCTAGGTGCCTGCAATGGGAATAAGGGGGTCTGACTCTGCAATGGAAGGGGGCTCCTGGTCTGTGGGGGGCTTTTCTCTCACTGGGCTGACCTGAGGGCCTACAGAGAGCTCCCAGCTGCGGTGCCAGCTCTGCTCCTGCTCCCAGGCAGAGCAGGGATGTCCTCCATGCGTGCCTCAGCTCGCTCAAGGCAAGACCTTTGGCTTTGCTGGGGGGAGGCAGGGAAAGCCTCATCCCCCCGGGAGGCAAAGCCAGGCTCTGCCCCAGGACTGAGCAGAGGACCTCCTGCCCATGTGGGAAAGCCACCAGCAGAAGAGGCTCCTGCAGCTGGAGCTGTCCCCTGCCCAAACACGCTGGCTCCCAGCGAGCCCCGTGCCCCAACACGACGGCTGCAGGTAAGCCCCAGCTTGCCAGAACCAGCCCTTCCCGGCTGGCAGGGAGCCCTGACATGCCAGGGGAGTTATTTATTTCCCGATGAAAGACACACACCTCCCTAGGAGAAACCACTCCACATCTCCAGCACATTGCCCACACCGATCCCTCAGAGCCTCCCTGCGTCGCTCCCGCCCCGGGGCAGGGTGAGGGCTTCAGCCTCCAGACCAACCCCAGAGCCCAGCAGCAGCAGCCAGCGCCTCCCGTGCCGGCTGGAGCTGGGCTGTGGCCAAGGCTGGGAAACGAGTGTCACGCTAAAGGAAGCCACGGCAAACCTCTTCCCACTGCCAGCAGCTCCCCCTCTGCGGCACACCGCAGCCCGGAGCCTTCGGGGTTTGCCAGGCACCTCCAGACTCCATCCCACAGCCCAGCCCCAGCAGGCTGCTCCTCAGGTGACATCAGGGACCTGATGCAGCCAGCGGTGCCCACCGAGGCTGGGTGGAAAGAAGCCAGCTGTGGGGCTGGTGCAGGGGGTGAGGGCTGGTGTCACTTCTGCCACCGCTGCTGCGTGGGCTGCTGGCTGGAGGAAGTCCCACCCCTAAATTGCTGCTTCTTTGTTCTGTAATTAACGGCTCGGTGACTCCCTGGAGATACCAGGACGAGGTGTGAGCTCTCGGGGACCCTCCCTGCACTGCCGCCCACCTCCTCATCCCTCATTCTCCCTAGGCAGTTCCACCCAGAGCCACCAGCTCCACAGGGCAGAGCCACCCAGATCCACCCCATGGGGCTGGGATGCACCAGGGAAGGAGTTACTCCAGTGCAAGGGAAGAGCTTCATCCATCCCCTCGCTGAGGACACCTATAGCCCTGGACAGGAGGCAAGGCACCCAGCGAGCTCTCTGCTTCGCCAGGAGCCCTGCCAGGACACCCCATACCTGTCACCCCTGTGGCCCCAGCAACAGTGCCCTTGCTGGCCGTCCCAGGATGGGGATCCAGCCCCTGCTCCAGCCCACGGAGCAGACTTGGGAGCACCTCCCCACCCACATCTGGGAAGAAGAGGAGGAGGAAGGCAGCCGAAGGGTGTTCACAAACAAGCCGGGTGACTCAAGCCAGAATCACGTCCGTCAGAGGACGGCAGAAGGAAACGCTTACCAGCAGCTGCTCATCACCACAGCCCCACCACAGCTCTCCAGGCCCACGTGTGGCCAGGGAGACCACGGAGAAAGGGAGCAGGAGCTGCAGGCAGCACTGTCTGAACACCACCCCGGTGCAGATCACACCCCCCCACCCCCGGCACCGGGCTGCCCCCTCAGCCCCAGGGCAGCGGAGCATCCCCGGTGCTGGCAGGGATGGCGCCTGCACAGCTGCCCGGGCAGCAGGAGGAAGAGCCCAGTCCTGAGCCACCAACACACAAGTCACACGGGGGTGGCTCGTGGCCTCCAGGTGACACTGGCATCAGTCTCACAGCAGCCACCGTCGTGTGGGCTGAGCCAGGGCGCGGGACCTTCACCACATAGCTTTGCTGGCAGGGGTCTTGAGGCAGAGGGGACCGTGTCATGCATGGCACGGGAAGGCTTTTCACCACCTCCCTCTTGCTCCTGCTCCCAGCAAGGGGGAAGGATCTGGCCCAGCATCTCACCATCTCCCCCAGCCCCAGGGCTTGCTGCGTGCCCAGCTGGCACAGCTCTGCTGCTGTGAGGGGGCCATGCCAAGCCCAGAGAGCCCCCGTCCCCGCTGCAGTTAGGCGTCACATCAGCCTGGGCAGCTCCTCCAAACGCCCCGAAGTTGGGAGAACAACTGGGAGAAGGTGCTTGGAGAAGGGAAGGGATCCTGCCTGAGCAGCGGCAGCAGGGAACAGGCCGAGCTAGGCAGGAAAACCTGGCGTTTCCCCGGCGCGGTGCTTTGCATGCCTGACAGCAAGTCCTGCCTTGCCTGTTGGGTCACAGCCCCTCCCAGCTCCAGGGGCCTTCACCCAGCCAGCAGCCCTGCTGCAAAGCAGATGGGTGCTTAGTGAACCCGTTGCACTCCCTGTTTTTCCCAGGGAGGTGTCCTGTCAGAGGTGTGGATCCCCCCCTGCGCCTCCTGAGCCCTTGGAGCTGCAGCAGGGCCCAGGACACGCATCAGCCCAGCCTCCACAGTCTGGTTCCACAGGAATCCTGTTTGCCCCAGGAAAATCCAACTGTGCCCCCCCAGCTCTGCTGAGCAGGGGCTGACCTCCACGCTGTGGAACAGCTTGGTCCCTGCCAGGGTGCAACCATCCAGCCTGGCCTCACAAACACCTCATTTCTGACCCAGCAGAGACAGATTCCTGCGTAGGGAACCCAGACAGGCTTTTCCTTGTTATTCTTCAGGATTAGGACCACGGGGCTGGGAGAGGAGGGAGTTATCTCAATGCATCAACAGGAGACTCAGGATGTGCTTTGGACCTGAATGTGCTGAGCAGCCACCCAGAGCTGAGCTGGTGCAGCCTCCTGGATCACAGACCTGAGCCAGGACAACCTCATGGATCACAGACCCTAGCCAGCACAGCCTCATGGATCACAGACCCGAGCCAGCACAGCCTCATGGATCACAGACCCTAGCTAGCACCGCCTCATGGATCTCAGACCTGAGCCAGCACAACATCATAGATCACAGACCCGAGCCAGCACAGCCTCGTGGATCAGACCTGAACCGGTACAGCCTCATGGATCACAGACTTGAGCCGGCACAGCCTCATGGTTCAGACCCAGTCCAGTCCAGCCTCATGGATCACAGACCCAAGCTGGTACAGCCTCATGGATCAGACTTGGGCCAGCACAACCTCATGGATCACAGACTTGAGCCGGCCCAGCCTCATGGATCAGACCTGAGCCAGCACATCACAGAATCACAGAATCACAGACTGGTTGGGTTTGGAAAGGCTCTCTGAAGATCAACAAGTCCAACCCCCACACCAGAGCAGGATGACCTAAAGCAGATCACATCCTCATGGATCAGCCCCAAGCCAGCACAGCCTCGGCAGTGCTGAGCTTTAACCGTGCAACCCCCAAGCCCCACAGCACGCTATGAGCTCTCCTTCACAGCTCACAAACCTGCTGGCACCCTGTTAAGCCACACACCACGCAGGCATTCCTGCCAGGACACGGGGCCTGGCAGGGAGGATGGGCTCCAGCGTATGCTACCAGACACCGAGTCTGTGTGCCGGTACCATGGCACCTGTGCCACGCTGCTCCAACAGTGCCAAACCTGCACCAGCTTTTGCCCCCAAAGCCCCTGGGGGGAAATGGCTTCAGAGCCTCTCCCACGGCTTTATGGTGGCGATGGAGGGAAGACAGGACAGGGACACCTCCAAACCCCAGGTGCTCCCCGAGCCCTGCATGAGGCGCACAAGGTCCAGCGTGAAGCCAGGCTCCTCCGCGCCGCCCGACTAGGTGTGGCTTGGCAGGGGGGTGGCTTAACCTGGCGATGAGGAGGGGTTTGCAGCCTCGGGAGCTGAAACTGAAGCCGGAGGACGAAAGGGCTCGGAGGTCAAGTCCTGCCCGCTCGGGAGCCCGGGGGAGCAAAGCGCCAGCCTCACGAGTGACGCAGGGTGGCTCGAGGCGGGGGACACGGCACTCAGGGCAGGGGTGACCCCACTTAGGGGGTCAAGCAAGTCACCGCAGGCACCAATTAGCGGCCCTGCCGCCCCGCCAGCCACCGCCTCGCACAGACCCGCGCCTGTGCAGCCCTAATCCCACGTCCAGCCATTCCCAGGCGATTCCCAGGCGGCACTGGCCAGACATCCTGCCGGAACAGACAGGCTCTCAATGACCACATTGTCACCCCTCCCCGTCCTACAGAGACGGCGGGAGGACTGCTGTGGCAGGTCTGGAGCATCCGAGGGGTGCAGCCAACCCTTTCTCCCCCGTCCTAAAGCCGTTGGAGAGGTTTCCCTGGGGACGCCCCAGCCTTGCCAAGGGGAAGAAAGTTCATCCAGCGGCCCAGCCCCAGCGCACACCCCCCCATGCTGACAGTGGTTTCCCAGCACAGGACCCAGCTTGCCAGCACCTCACAAAAGCTCAGCTCCCCCCTTTCCACCCCACAGCCCAGCGAAGCTCACTCAGAGCACGAACGCGCTCCCGGTCCCTGGAGCCAACACAAACACCCCCGGCACAACCCAGCCTTTCATTTGGGAAGCAGACAGGCACCTCGGGTGCGCCCCCCCCCCCCAACAGTACCCTGGGCTGTGGCCAGCCGAGGGGACAGGCAAAAACACAGACTGGGAAACTGCAACGTGGTGGAAAGAAAGGGGGGGGGGGGGGGGGGAAAGGAAACTTAAAGTCTGAGAAAGAAGGGAAAAGCAGGGGGAGGGGCTCCAGCAGCGGGGGGGGGGTGGGGGGGGGGGGGGGGGGAGAGGGAAGGGGTGTCCCAGCCTAGATTGAAGAGAGAGTTTGGGACTGGGACAAGAGAGGGATTTTGGTTTGGGATAAGAGAGGGACAAGACTGGAATAACAGAGGGATCGTGGCTGGGATAGAAGAGAATAGCCTGGCTGGGATAAGAAAGGGATCTCAGCCAGGGTGAGAGAGGGATGGGGCTGGGATAAGAGAGGGTCCTGGCCGGGATAAGAGAGAGAACCCCGGCTGAGATAAGAGAGAGGATCCTGGCTGCGATGAGAGGGATGGGACTTGGATAAGAGAGGGATCTCGGCAGGGTTAAAGGGAGCAGGGGATGCGCTCCGAGAGCTCACCCGCGATGTGCTGGCGGCGACCCTCGTCCAGATGCGTGGAGACCACATCTCCCATGGCGAGCCGAGCCGGGCCGAACCGAGCCACGCCGAGCCGGGCCGGGCCGGGGCGGGCGGCGGCAGGAGCAGCAGCAGCAGGAGCAGCAGCAACAGGAGGAGGAGGAGGAGGAAGGCTGAGCCCAGGGCGGTCAGGCAGCCCCGGCCCCGGCCCGGGCCACTCCCCCCTGCCCCGCCCCACCCCGCCAGCGCCTGGGTGTCCCCCCCCTTCCTCCTTGCAATGAGCCGCCTTAGCTGGAGGATGGGGGAGGCTCAGGGAGGGCGGTTGGGCAGACCCCGGGGTGCTAGGGATCCCTCAGCCCGGGGTTCAGCCGGGGACCCCTCCGGCAGCTCCCGCGGTTGCTGGCAGCGGGCGGACCGGCCCCATCCTGGCAGCGGCTTCCCGGCTCCCGACGCCGCTCACGGGGCGATTGCAACAGCCGCGGCTCCCTGCCCTGCCGCCGCCGGCAGCTCCGCGCCGCCCGGGCTGCTCCCAGGGACACGGTGAAGGTGCTCAACCCTAACGCTGCTCTCAGCTCCAAGGTGAAGGTGCTCAACCCTAACAGTGCTCTCAGCTCCAAGGTGAAGGTGCTCAACCCTAACAGTGCTCTCAGCTCCAAGGGGAAGGTGCTCAACCCTAACAGTGCTCTCAGCTCCAAGGGGAAGGTGCTCAACCTTGAGATCCTCCCAGCACCTTGATGAAGGTGCTCAACTCTTGAATTCCTCTCAGCGCCAAGGTGAAGGTGCTCAGCTTTGAGCTGTTCTCAGTTCCCAGGTTAAAGGTATTCAACCTGGAGCTCCAACCAGTGCCTAGGTGAAGGTGCTCAACCCTGGGCTGCTCCCAGTGGCAAGGTGAAGGTGCACAACCCTGGCTGCTCTCAGTGACAAGGTGAAGGTGCACAACCTTGAGCTGCTCTCAGTGCCCAGGGTGGGTGGCTGAACAGCAGAGCAGAGCTGGGGGCAGGCGAAGGACCCCGTGCCTCCCCAGCCTCCAGAGAGCTCTCATCCCACAGGAGAACAGGATGGGAAAGCTCAAGCTGCCTTAGAACACCTTGCAGCCGCAGATTTTGGCCCAGGAGGTGTTTGGCCCCAGCCGCGTCCCTCCCAGATCAGCATCACCGGGGAGCTGGAGGACACGCTCCGAGCGGGATACTGGAACCAGAAATGCTCCACCACTCCAGTGAAAGCCCCTCGCACACGCTCCAGGGGGGTGGCAGGATCCGTGGGGTGCTGTGGGGCCGTGGGGGAGCTCCCAGAGCTGGGGCGCCTCAAGCCGGGAGGGAGGCAGCTGGGGACTGGGGAGCTGGAGGAAGCAGTGGCGAGGCTCCTCCTTCCTCCGCTGCCGCTGCAGCTCCGCTCCCAGGAGCAACAGGCGGAAACAGCCCTGGCAGGATCCCCGAGCGCTGCCTGGGCAGGATCCGGCTGGAGGAAAGGCCTTGACTCCATCGTTCCCACAGCCATGGGCGCAGCGAGCAGCCGGGCTGTGACCAAGGAGAGGAAGAGGAGGAGGAAGGAGGAGGAGGATGTGGCGGCATGGCCAAAAAGTTCAGGCTGTTCCCAGCTACTGGGCGGCTCCCGGGAGTCGCTGCCGAGGTGGATCCGTGCCTCGGGATCGCTTGGATACTTCCAGAGCACTGGGAGCTTGGGCTGGGCTGGGCAAAGCTTGGCTCAACCAGGTTGGGTATCTGGGTCGAGGCCAGGCGGTGTGGAAGCAGCTCCAGGGCTGTGCAGTGAGGCTTTTCCTGGGCTGGATGTTTACCCGGCGGGAGGAGGAGAGGAGGTGGCCAGCCCTGCCGAGAGGCATCCTGTTTATCCTGCTTGAAATAGCTCTCCTTGGCTGGCCGCAGGCTGCCGGGCTGGGGAGTGGGACAGAAGGCTGCTCACACCTCTCCATGCCAGTTGCCACCAGCCCTGTCCTGAAATGGTGCCCTCCACCTGCCTGGCACACTCACAAAAGAGGGACCGTGGGCTCCTTCCCTCCCACCATGCCAAGGTGCTGCCCCTCGGCAGGGGTGGAGGGTGTAGGGGAGGAGAGGGGAGGGAGCGTTGGTCCTCCCTTGCCAGGCCAGGCTCTGCCAAAGCCAAACTCTCAACATGAGGGCAAAGAGCATCAGGACATCCACCGGCATCCAGATGGCACCCTGCATCTGCCTCAGCACCTGGAGCAGTGAGGGCAGCCAGGGCTGGGCTGCAGCAGGGAGCTGCTGCGGCTGGGGCTCCCCTGGGCTGGGCTCAGTCCCCAGGGATGCCCACCACACGTCAACTCCTTCCATCTTGGCATGGGTCTCACCCTGCAAGTCAAAGGAAAAATCATCAATTCAATGGTTTTGTTTGGAAAGGACCCTAAAGATCCCTAAAGAAGCACTGGAACAGCTTGCCCAAGAGGTGGTGGAGGCCCCATCCCTGGAGACATTCAAGGTTGCATTTGATGGGGCTCTGAGCAGCCTCCTCTGGTTGCAGATGTCCCTGCTGACTGCAGGGGGGTTGGACAAGGTGGCCTGTGAGGGTCCCTTGCAGCACAGTGCATTCAGTGAGTCTGTGATCATGGACTCATAGAATGCTTTGGGTTGGAAGGGATCTGAAAGATCCTCCAGTTCCAAGCCCCTGCCATGGGCAGGGACACCTCCCACCAGCCCAGCTTGCTCAAAGTCTCATCCAACCTGGCCTTGAACACCTCCAGGGAGGGGACATCCACAGCCTCCCTGGGCAACCTGTGCCAGTGTCTCCCCACCCGCACTCTGTAAAGAATTTCTTCCTAATCTCCAGTCTCAATCTCTACCAGCTTCAACCCATCCCTCCTCATCCTATCACTCCCAGCCCTTGTCAAGAGTCCCTCCTCAGCTCTCCTGTACTTCAGGCCTGGAAGACTGCTCTGAGGTCTCCCTGGAGCCTTCTCTTCTCCAGGATGATCAGCCCCAACTCCCACGGCTGAAATGTTGCCCTTTTTCTCCTTGCAATGCCCCCTCAGAAGGCTTCACCCTTCACAGCAGGCTTGCTTGTAGCCTGTTTGCTTGGTCTGAGTGCTGCTGGAATCAAGGGATTCTCTTGGGAAATTTAGCTACAGCACAATCTCATTTCCAATAGAAAATGGTTCCATGTGGAGGCTTCTAAATGCTCTCCCCAGCACAGATCCCCAAGGAGCCTGTCTCTGAATTGGTTTGAAAGTCTGTCCTAGCGGGGTGATGGCATTTGAAAGGTGGGGGAACCTCATCCACCCCCCTCACATGGCAGGAAAAGCATAGAATGGTCAGGGTTGGAAGGGAGCTCAAGGCTCAGCCAGTTCCAACCCCCCTGCCATGGCCAGGGACACCTCACACTGCAGCAGGTTGCTCACAGCCACCTCCAGCCTGGCTGCAAACACCTCCAGGCAGGAGGCTTCCACCACCTCCCTGGGCAACCTGTGCCAGTGTCTCAGAGTGGAAAGAACTCCATTATCAGGAACCAAGCTTCATTCCTTTAGGAGAAGCAATATATGGGCTATGATTTAGGCAGTGCCCCCGGGGTCCTGCCAAACAGCCCAGAGAAGTGGTGTAAACCCCTTTGGATTTGATAAATCCCCCCAGGTGAGCTCTGCAGCAGCACACAGCCAGCCCTGCCCTGCCCTGCCCTGCCCTGCCTCTCTTGCCCACTGATTTATTTCCTAGGGTGAAAAACAGTAAGAGAGAGAGAGCGCAGCGCTGCTGTTGGTTTGCAGACAGGAAGGCTCTATTTGTGGCAGGCAGAAAATAGCGTGTCAACAGGGGCTGGAGGCCCTGCTGCAGACACACAGCCTGCTTCTGAGCTGCAGAAAACCACCTGAAACCAAGCACAGCGTCCTGGCACCCGTACCCAGTCACGAGGTTTGGCCACATGCTGGCTGGTGGCAGAGCCGGGGGCAGCTGCTAGAGCTTGAGAAAGGGAAAGCGAAGGAGCTCTCCGCAGGGTTTGTTGTGTCAGGAGGCTCGTAGAAGCTCAAAGCTCAAAGGTGATGTCCTGCTGAGCACTTCCTGATGTATCCCCGCTGGCCATGAGCAGAGGACATTGTCCCTGAGGGGGTCCTGCTCAGGGTTTCCTCACCCCCGCTCAGGGTTTCCTCCATTCTTGACATAGTCCTGGTCAGGGTTTCCTCCATCTCTGTTCCTTGCTGGTTGCATGAGGAGGATGAGTCCAGGCTTGGCCTTAGTGGGAGGTGTCCTTGCCTGTGGCAGGGGGGGTTGGGACTAGATAAGCTTTAAGGTCCCTTCCAACCCAAGCCACTCTGTGAATCTGTGATGAGCAAAGCACTCCAAACCTTCCCCTTTACCCTCCCTCGGACCCACCATGCCCCATGGGTGATCCTGATGCCGCCAGCCATGTCCACAAGGAGCACTTACAAGACAAAAAAAAGTCGTTTGTTTGGGCTATTTTGGCACTCACAGCAGTCAAACTGAGCCTGCCAGGGGCTGTGTGCCCAGCTCCCTGCCCCTTCTGCTTGTGCCCCTGGATTCAGGACCCGAAACAAGAATCACTCTGCCTTGCTGCCCTCGGATTTTCCACACGGCCGCTGCCAGGGTGCAAAATCTGACCTCTCAGCAGCCGAGGTGGTTGATGCACCTGCAGAACGCCCAGAACAGGCTGTTCCCCATCACCTCCCACCTCCAGGACCTGCTGAATTCCTGCCGCCGCTAAACGCAGCAGAGAGCTGTCAGAGCAGTTAACCATTTCTCTGCCGCCACCGACGCAAGGAGCAATCAGTAGAGTTCTGCTCTCATTCTCATCGATCCTGGGAGGAGGATCTGGTTTCACCTCAGCTGGATCACTGATCACTGGGAAACTTGATCGCTTGGAGAAGAGCCTAGGGGTGCCTGCAGGCAGGAGGTGCAGCCCGGGGGAGGGGTTCAGGGTGTCCTTTGCAAATAGGCACACATTTCTGTTCAGCTTTGGGCCCCTCGCTCCCAGGAGGACATTGAGGGGCTGGAGTGTGCCCAGACAAGGGCAACAAAGCTGGTGAAGGCTCTGGAGAGTAAGTCTGGTGAGGAGCAGCTGAGGGAACTGGGGTTGTTTAATCTGGAGAAGAGGAGGCTGAGGGGAGACCTCATTGCCCTCTACAACTCCCTGAAAGGAGGATGGGGCCAGGCAGGTGTTGCTCTCTTCTCCCTTGTGATAGGATGAGAGGCAATGGCCTGAAATCGTGCCAGGGTTAGGTGGGAGATGAGGAAAAATTTCTTTGCTGCAGGAGTGGTCAGGGACTGGCACAGGCTGCCCAGGGAGGTGGTGGAGTCCCCATCCCTGGAGGTGCTCAAGAAATGTGTGGACATGACAGTTTGGGACATGGCCGGATGGCCACGGCGGTGTTGGGCTGATGGTTGGATTGGGTGATCTTGGAAGGCTTTTCCAAACAAAACAGTTCTATGATTTCTCCATGCTCAGGTCCCCACATCCACATGCAAACCCACCCAGGGCCGCCTCCAAGGCCTCAGAGGTGAGGGTGCCGTGTCCTCCTTGAGGGGCTCTGCTGAGATGTGGGGTCTGAGGAAGTCAGGACTGCGCAGGAGGGAAGAGCACCCAGCAAAGCAGTGTGCAAAGGTGTCCCGTGCTGGGGGCTGTTCAGCCGCACGGGAACTGGCCTTGGTGCAATCCAGGGCTGTGGAATTGCAGCAGTAAAGTTTCCCTGCGCTGATAAAGCCGCCGGCAGCTCTGCCCAGCCCCACGGAGCAGCAGTGCCGAGCCCATGGCTGCAGGCATGGGTGGCTGCACCCTCAGCCCCACTGACTCCAGCAGGATTTGCTGTGCCGGAGCAGCACTTGGAGATAAGGAGGTGACTAAGCTGTGCTGATTCAGGGCTGCAGTGATCCCTGCTTTTGCTGATGCGGGACCAGACCGGGATCCATAACCTCCAGCCTAGGGATGGAGGGCACTAGCTCCAAGCCTGGCTTTGGGGACCCTGCAAACACCCAAAACCACACCCACGGGGCTGGGTGCAGGGGTCGGGGTGTGCCCGGAAGGGTCACCCCCACCCACCCGCGGCCGTGGGTGAGCACGCAGCCCGCTGCAGGGCTGGGGAACCGCAGCCCCTCGGGCGGGCAGAGGGCAGGGGAGGAGCAGGGTGGCTGCTGTGGATCACTATCCCCCCCTGCTGGTCGGCACTGGGATAACGGCGCCGCCACCGGACCTTGACGAGGAGTCGGGGTGCAGCCTGCGGAGGGGGCGACAGCCTGGCGGCACTGGCAACGACGCCGCATGGGCACTGGGAACGGCCACAAGCATGGGCACCACTATAACATGGGCACTGGCACGGGCATGGGCACTGACATGGGCATCTGCACTGAGAATGGGCATGGGCATGGGTGCCAGCATGGGATGGGCATTGAGAACAGGCACAGACACTGGCATGGCATGGGAACTAGGACTGGACATGGGCATCGGCATGATATGGGCTCTTGGAATGGGCAATGGAATAGGCATAGGCATGGGCATGGGAAAGGGCACTGGCATGCTATGATCACTGAGAATGGGCAAGGCTATGGGCATGCTATGGCACTGGCATAGCATGGGCACTGGGAATGGGCATTGGCAGAATTTGGGTGTGGCAGACAGCCTCAGTGTCCCAAATAAAGGCAATGAGGTTAGGAACAGTGCCATTGGCACTGGCATGGGCACAGGCACGAGCACCAGCACAGAATGCTGGCATCAGCATTGTCTCTGGGAGGAGCACAGGCTGTGGCAATGGGCACCAGCGTGCAGCAGGTTTGTGGGTAAAAGGCATGGGCACAAGACACAGGCATGGCACATGGGACATGGGGAGGGGAATGGGGCGTGGGCACCAGCAAGGGCATTGGGCACAGGCAATGCCTCTTCAGCTCCTCCAGCTACTTGCAGGCTGCTGTGGGGTCGCAGGAGGGGCTGGGAGCTGTACCAGCCACCTGGCTTTCCCAGGAGCCCACACTGATGGGCATTGGGCACCAATAAGCATGGAAGTGGTGGCCCCAGCCCCTTTGGCTCTGGTGGCTACTCCTGGGGTGAATCAGGCCAGGATGTGGCCCTGGCACTGCCTCTTGCTGTGGGATTCTGCGCAGAGCTTTTCTGAGGTGTGGGCTCTGCCCCACTTCCAGCCCCTGGGCACTGTGCCACGCAGGGCCTGGGGCAGGGTCACCTCAGGGGCAGGGGCACCTCAGGGGCAGGGTCACCTCAGCCACACCCTTGAGCGTTTGCACCGGGAAAAGGAAACCAAACCCCGAGTGTGAGCAGTGCTGGGCAGCTGGGGGCAGCACCGACCCGGGCCCTGCTTGCACCAGGGCGAGTGTCTGCCCCACCACCAGCCCTCTGCCTCCAGAGACATCCCAGGCCACGTGCAGGTTATTAACCCCGAGCGGCACCACCCCAGGGACCAGAGACATGGGTGACACTGCGCCCTTCCTGTCCCTGCAGCCACCTTCCCCGGGACTCGTTCCCAGCCCTGGGGTGAGTCAGCGTTTCAAAGAGGCAGAGATGTGGTGCTGAGGGACACGGTTTAGCACCAGGCTTGGGAGAGCTGCAGAATGGTTGGACTGGATGAGCTTGAAGGTCTTCCCTGACCAAAGCAATTCTGTTATTTGGCTTCATCATCACCAATTTGCCTCTGCCTGCGTTGAGGGTGGGGTGGAAGAGGCCTCCCTGTTTCACACCCCCCTCTCCCCCCACCCTCCCCACGATGATGGATTCATGCAATGAGACTGGGGAGAGGCCTGGAGCACAGCCCTGTGAGGAGAGGCTGAGGGAGCTGGGGTTGCTTAGCCTGCAGAAGAGGAGGCTCAGGGGAGACCTTCTTGCTCTCTCCAACTCCCTGAAGGGAGGTTGGAGCCAGGTGGGGGTTGTTCTTCTCCCAGGCAGCCAGCACAGAACAAGAGACACAGTCTCAAGCTGTGCCAGGGGAGGTTTAGGCTGGAGGTGAGGAGAAAGTTCTTCCCAGCAAGAGAGATTGGCCATGGGAATGTGCTGCCCAGGGAGGTGGTGGAGTCCCCATCCCTGGAGGTGTTCAAAAGCGGATTGGATGAGGCCCTTGGAGCCATGGTTTAGTTGCCAGGAGGTGTTGATGATCTCTGAGGTCTTCACCCTTATTGATTCTATTCTATGAATTCTGTGTAGAACCAGCTCAGAAAGTCACAGAGTAGGAGAGTGTGACTGATCCCTGGGAAAGGGTCACTTTCCCTTTGGCATCCCAAAGGGATGCTCTCCTGCTGCAGGAAAGCTCTTGGCTCCTCTTGGCACTAAAGCACCCAGCACCAGAGGGGATTGGATGTGGCACTTGGAGACATGGTTTAGCAGTCAGGAGGTGCTGGGTGGCAGGTTGGGCTTGATGATCTCTGAGGTCTCTTCCAACCTTATTGATTCTATGATTCTATGTTGATGGATGCATGCCACAGTGGGATGGAGCTGGGTGGGATTCCACCTCACTGGGGCTCTGGAGGAGAGGACACCCCCAAGGCTCACACCCCCTGCCCATGGGCCAGCAGCTCTGGGGGGATCACAGAGGACCCAGGGGTTTCCTCAGCGTCTCCCATGGCTGCCCTGGGGGTGCCCTTGAGCTCCCCAAGGCACCCAGAGCGTGCCCAGTCCCCAGGGAAGAGGGGCACGAGGTCAGCAGGACCTTCTGCCCAAGGCTGTTCTTCCTGAGCCAAGGCAGGCCCCAGGACTCAGGCACCTGTGGGACATCTTCATTTCTCCCAGTTAAACAAACTTCCAGCAGCTTGGCAGTTTTCAGCTGAACATTTGGGTCGACAAAAACCCAAGCAAGGCCTTCCAGGCACCTTAGGAGAGGCTCATCAAGGAGGGATCAGGATGTGGCACCAGGGCTGCTTGAGAGAGCATCTTCCACATCAGCTCCCTCTTGGTGCCACAGATGTCCTCAGAAAAAACAGTTTCAGCCATCTCCTTCCAACCTCCTGACCCTGGGGCCAGTCCCTTGTCTTGCCACCCAGCTGCCTGTGTTATTCAAGCAGGGTTAAATCCTACACAGCCCAGAAAGCCAATCACATCCTGGGCTGCAGCAAGAGAAGCAGAGCCAGCAGGGCCAGGGAGGGGATTCTCCCACTCTGCTCTGCTGAGACCACACCTGGAGTACTGCATCCAGGTCTGGAGCCTCTGTCCAGGAAGGATCTGGAGGTGCTGGAAGGTGTCCGGAGAAGAGCCACGAGGATGAGCAGAGGGCTGGAGCTGCTCTGCTGTGAGGACAGACTGAGGGAGTTGGGGCTGTTCAGGCTGGAGAAGAGAAGGCTCTGAGGAGACCTCATTGTGGCCTTCCAGGATCTGCAGGGGGGCTCCAAGCAAGCTGGGGAGGGACTTTTGAGGGTGTCAGGGAGGGATAGGACTGGGGGGGTGGAACAAAACTAGAAATGGGTAGGTTCAGATTGGATGTGAGGAAGAAGTTGTTCCCCAGGAGGGTGGTGAGAGCCTGGCACAGGCTGCCCAGGGAGGAGGTGGAAGCCTCCTGCCTGGAGGTGTTTGCAGCCAGGCTGGCTGTGGCTGTGAGCAACCTGCTGCAGTGTGAGGTGTCCCTGCCCATGGCAGGGGGGTTGGAACTGGCTGAGCCTTGAGGTCCCTTCCAACCCTGACAATTCTCTGATTCTACACTGCTAACTGTGGAAGTATCAGCCACCAGAGCTGGTCACCCCAAATCACATCACTTGGGGCAAAATGGCATAGGAGGAAGCAAGGAAGCAGCCACCACCTCTCTCCATCCACCCTGATGCTCCCTCTCCACCCTGGGGTGCTGAGGGTGTGGTAGGAAAACATTGCTCCCCATTCCTTCCCTGAACATGGTGTGCTCTGAGCTGGTTGTGCTGGGAAGGTCCAGTCTCTGTGGCCTCCACTTCTCACCCACAGCCCCTTGCAGAGGAGGGAAAGGCTCCTGGTGGTCTCCAAGGGTCCAGCAGCCCCTGGTGAGATCCTGGCCCAGGTCAGGTTGTTTGGGGCTCTGAGCAACCTGCTCTAGTTGCAGATGTCTCTGCTGGCTGCAGGGGGGTTGGACTGGATGACCTTGAAAGGTCCCTTCCAAACCATTCCAAGATTCTATGACCTACTATCCTGAGGTGTTTTGCACCCCAGCAGACACCTTGGAGTGGGAACAAGTCTCCAACCCCTACCTAGCCCTGAAGCCAGCAGGCTCCTGGAGGCCAGGATGCGGGCTCCTCGTGTTTGCTGGGGCCAAGTCTCTGCTGTCAGGAAGGCAATGCCAGAGCAGCCTTCCCAGGAGCAACCCTCTCCCCACCCCACTATCTACAGGACCACCAAGGCCACCCCCTCCCAGCCAGGCATCCTGTCCATGCCCACTCAGCCAGAGATCAGGACAGTCAAGGTTTGGCTGCTGAGGCTTGCAGGAGTCACTCTTTCACAGAGCAGAGTCACAGAATCCTTGTGGCCTTTGAGAGCCCTTGCAGTGAAGAATGGTCAACATAATGTCCAACCTAAGCCTCTCCTGGTGCAACCTGAGCCCCTCTTGTTCTATCACTTGTCCCTCACAAGAAGAGACTGACCCCCACCTGGCTCCAACCTCCTCTCAGGGAGCTGCAGAGAGCCACAAGGTCAGAGTCACAGAATGCTTTTGGCTGGAGAAGGTCTTTAAGCTCCCTGAGGCCAACCATTCTCTAACTCTACCATAAGCCATGGCCCTCAGCACCACATCTCTGCAGCCTCTCAGCACCTCCAGGGATGGGGATTCAGCCACCTCCCTGGGCAGCCTGTGCCAGCCTTTGAGAACCCTTGCAGTGAAGAAGTTTCTTCTAATGACCAACCTAAGCCTCCCCTGGTGCAACCTGAGGCCATTTCCTCTTGTCCTATGGAGAAGAGACCAAGCCCCACCTCACTCCAGCCTCCTTGCAGAGAGCTGTAGAGGGCCAGAAGGTCTCCCCTCAGCCTCCTTTTCCCCATGCTGAGCAACCCCAGGTCCCTCAGCTGCTCCTCCCCAGACCTGTTCCCCATTGCTTCATTTTTCCTGCCAGATGAGAACCACCCAGGAGCCAAATGCCCCTGAGGGCAGAGATGGGGGACACCACAGGCCGGGGCTGTGCCCACAGCCCAGCCATGATGCTCAGCCTCACCAGGAGGATGGAGAGGGAGATGGAAAAGCTTATAAATACCTGGCTCCTAAATAGCCTGCTGGTATTTATAGCCTGGGCTTGGCAGCGTGGCCTCGGCACCAGCATGCTCTGCTCCAGCAGGGTTTTAAGGAAGAATCAAGGAGAAGAGGGTTGGAAGCTGAGGACTGAGAGCTGGAGCTCCAGGAGCACTCTGTCATGGAATCATAGAATGGTTTAGGTTGGAAAGGGACCTTAAAAAATCTAGTTCCAGCCCTCCTGGGCAGGGACACCTTCCACTAGACCAGGCTGTTCCAAGCCTCATCCAGCCTGGTCTTAAACCCTTCCAGGGATGAGGCATCCACAGCTTCTCTGGGCAACCTGTTCCAGCGTCTCACCACCCTCATAGCAAAGGACTTCTTCCTGGTGTCCAGCCTAAGTCTGCCCTGCTCCAGTGTCACACCGCTGCCCCTTGTCTGGTCACCACAGGCCCTTACAAACAGCCCCTCCCCAGCTCTCCTGTCCCCCTGCTGTCCCCCCCAGCCTCACTGTCCCCTGTCCCCGGGCACCTCTTGTCCTGCCTCACTGTTCAGTGAGGGGGCCACCCGTGCCCACATCTGGAGCTGTAGGGCTGTATGTCCTGGCACAGCCTCTGGAGGTGCCATCAGCTCATGCTCAGCGCTGGCATCTTTCCGGTTCTCACCTCCTTGCCCTTTTCTTCCCCTTCACCCCATCACACCCTGCCCGGGGAGCAGCATCACTCCAATCCCCCTGGCACGGCTCTCAGGAGCCAGCCTGGGGCTAAGCACAGCGTCTGTCCCCCTGGCACCCCCCCCGTCCCCCGCCCAGCTCAGAGGAGAAGCCACCCTCCTGCAGGGGCACCTGGGCGCCAGGTGTGGCAATTGCATGTGGCCTTTACAGCCCTGGCTGTGCCCATCCTCACGGGGGGTGGCCGTGGGGTGTCTGCACCTCCTCTTTTGGGGTGTATATTTCTCTGGAAGGTAAGCCTGAGACCCCATGGGGACCCCCTCCCTCAGTACCAGGCAGGTTCTCACCCCCCAGGTACAGCCTGGAGCGGGAGGGGGGGAGGGCACAGGTTTCCTACAGCCCCATGGCAGGAACCATGATGGGGAGGCCTGAGGGGTGCTATAGGGGGGTGCTGGGGGTGTGTGCTGAGTGTGTGTGGGGGGGCTGCTGGGTGGAGGGAGTGGGCTGGGTGGGGGAACACTGGGTGCAGGAAGTGGGCTGGGGGCGTGTGTGGGGAGCTGGGAACGTGCTCGATGTGGGGGTGCTGGGTGGGGGGAAGGATTGATACACTGGGTGCAGAAAGTACTGGATACAGGGGGGCTGATGGGGGCTGGGTGGGGAATACTGTGTGCAGAGGTCCCTTGGGTGCTGGGGGGGTTATTGTAGAGCAGGGGGAGGGTGCTGTGTGCAGAGGTCCCTTAGGTGCTGGGGGGGTTATTGTAGAGCGGGAGGAGGGTGCTGTGTGCAGGGGTCCCTTGGGTGCTGGGGCTCACTCTGGCTGGGGTGGGGGGAGGGTCCTGTGTTCAGGGGTCCGTTGGGTGCCTGGGGGTTATTGTAGAGCAGGGGGAGGGTGCTGTGTGCAGGGGTCCCTTGGGTGCTGGGGGGTTATTGTAGCGGCTTAGGAGGGTGCTGTGTGCAGGGTCCTTTGGGTTGCTGGGGGTTATTGTAGCAGGGGGAGGGTGCTGTGTGCAGGGGTCCCTTAGGTGCTGGGGGGGTTATTGTAGAGCGGGAGAAGGGTGCTGTGTGCAGGGGTCCCTTGGGTTCTGGGGGTTATTGTAGAGCGGGAGAAGGGTGCTGTGTGCAGGGTCCCTTAGGTGTGGTGGGTTATTGTAGAGCAGGGGGAGGGTGCTGTGTGCAGGGGTCCTTTGGGTGCTGGGGGTTATTGTAGAGCAGGGGAGGGTGCTGTGTGCAGGGGTCCCTTAGGTGCTGGGGGGGTTATTGTAGAGCGGGAGGAGGGTGCTGTGTGCAGGGGTCCCTTGGGTGCTGGGGGGTTATTGTAGAGCGGGAGAAGGTGCTGTGTGCAGGGGTCCTTTGGGTGCTGGGGGGGTTATTGTAGAGCGGAGGAGGGTGCTGTGCAGGGGTCCTTTGGGTGCTGGGGGGTTATTGTAGAGCAGGGGAGGGTGCTGTGTGCAGGGGTCCCTCGGGTGCTGGGGGGGTTATTGTAGAGCAGGGGAGGGTGCTGTGTGCAGGGGTCCCTTAGTGCTGGGGGGTTATTGTAGAGCGGGAGAAGGGTGCTGTGTGCAGGGGTCCCTTAGGTGCTGGGGGTTATTGTAGAGCGGGAGGAGGGTGCTGGTGCAGGGGTCCTTTGGGTGCTGGGGGGTTATTGTAGAGTGGGAGGAGGGTGCTGTGTGCAGGGGTCCTTTGGGTGCTGGGGGGGTTATTGTAGAGCGGGAGGAGGGTGCTGTGTCCAGGGGTCCCTTGGGTGCTGGGGGGTTATTGTAGAGCGGGAGGAGGGTGCTGTGTGCAGGGGTCCCTTGGGTGCTGGGGGGGTTTTTGTAGAGCAGGAGGAGGGTGCTGGGAGGGTTATTGTAGAGCGGGAGGAGGGTGCTGTGTGCAGGGGTCCTTTGGGTGCTTGGGGGTGTCTCTGGCTGCGGGGGGGTGACAGCGTCCCGTCGTGTCCCGGCAGTCTCCGCCGCCGACACTGCGCCGTGGCCGACACGTGGCGGTGCGAGGGCGGTGCGGAGTGACGTGTCCGGTTCCCCCCCCCGCTCCCGCGGCCCGGCCCGCCCCTCCCTCCGCGCAGTCAGCTGAGCCCGTTTCCCCCCTCCCGGCTCCGAGCGCCGGCCTAGCCCGTTGCTCCTCCTCCTCCTCCTCTTCCTCCTCCCGCCGCATCCCTGCGCCCGCCGCCCGCAGCCTCGCCCGGCCGGGTGTGCGTCTGGGTGTCCCTGTCCCCCCCCCCCTCCCCCCACCAGCACCCAGAACCGGGCCCGCTGCGGACCCCCTACCCCCAGCCCAGCGCCGAGACATGGCCCCCATCGGACTCAAGGCTGTGGTGGGAGAAAGTAAGATCCTGCGCACCCCGCGGGGACCGGGGGGGGCTGGGGTGGGGGGGTGTTAAACCAGCCAGGCTCCAGCTCCCCATTGCCGCGGGCGGGGGGATGCTGCGGATGCGCAATACGGACCCCCGGGGGGGGGACACGCACCTGGCAGGACGTGGGGACAAGCTGCCTTGGAGGATGTTTTGTTTTGGGGGAGGTGTGGGAGAGTGGGCTGGGGGCGGCAGGGGAGCTGGGGGCTTGCTGTGTGCATTTAGCTATGATATTTCTGGGGGGGGGGGTTGGTGGGATTTGAGATTTTTCTGCAGTGCTGAGGAGGGCGGGGGGTGTGGAAAAACGAGGGGGGGGGGTATAAAGAAGAGTGAAGGGAGCTCTGAGTCTCTCCACCCCCTCCTCTGCCTCCTAAATGGAGCAAAACACAATCGCCCCCCCAGCTCCCCCATGCACCCCATGGAGGGGCTGTTGGAGCCCCGGGCGGGGGCTGTGCAGCATTCCGCGTTGTGTCCCCCCCCCGCGCCGTGCCAGGCCGGTAGCCTCGGCTTTGTCTGCAGCAAATCTCTATTCCGGGGGGGGGGGTGGGGGGTGTGTTGTTGTGGTTCCTTTTCCCGGACGTCACTTCGCTTCCCTGATCCGGGGACACCGTGAAACCCCTCCGGGACACCCCCCCCGGGCATTCCTGTGCCTTTCGGGGTGACGATCTAGGGGTTATTTTGGGTGGGGAGGGCCGGGAAATGGGGAGGGTGTGCGTGTAGGGGGTGGGGGGAGCACCCCGGGCTCGCTTCCTCCTTCCCTCTTGCTGCTGCAAGGCGATATTTGCGGCGTCTTCACGGCGGGGAGGGGAGGGGGTTGCAAAACCCCCGGGGTTGGAGGGGGGGGGGGGGGGTGTGTGTGTTTGAAATGCCTTCCCCCCGTGCAAAATTAAAGCGAAGATCTCCGCATTAAAGCCTAAAATAACTAAATCCGGAGCAGAAAGGGCAGAGCGGGTGGCAACTTCCCCGCAGCCATGAAAAGCCTTTCTCCTCCTCCCTCCCTCCCCGCTCCTCTCGCAGGGATTATTTCCCTGCCCTCCTGCCCAGCTGGGGCTCCTAGATGTTTTTTTTTTGGGGGGGGGTGGGGGTGGTAGAGGGTAAGGAAGGTGTCGAGGTGTAATTTTAGGAGGGGAATTGTCCGTGGGTGCAATCTTCGTGGGGTTTGGGGGGTGCGAATTTGGAAGCGTTGTGCAGCCTCAACCCTCCCGCGCAGGGCTGCGGATGGTGCGGCCGGGACTGGTGGTGTGATGGGGAGGGGAGGGTGGTGATGTTGCGGGGAGGGGGGGGGGGATATCCCCCTGGATTGATGTCCCTGCTTTGTTCCTTGGCGTCACCTGTGCTAGCCACTTGCCCCCCCCCCCATCATCACTTGCCCCCCCCCATCATCACTTGCCCCCCTCCCATCATCACTTGCCCCCCCCCATCATCACTTGCCCCCCCCCCCCCATCCCCCATCACTCACAACCCCCCTCCCCTCACACCCCACTTCTCCCCTGCTCAGCAACCCCAGGGTGCTGAACTGGGGGGTTGGGGGCAGGGGGGTGTCAGAGCCCACGCAGCTGCAAAATGGAAGGGGAAAAAAAGCCCGGGGAATGTAGGAAAATGCCCCAAATGTGCCTTTGCTGCAGGATCAGCTTTGAGGAGGGGAGTGGTTGGCCCCTGTGCTTTGCTGGGCTCTCTGCTTTTTGGAGGTGGTGGGTAGAGGGGCACAAGCCTAGACGGGGGGGGGCAAATGAGGGAGAGACTGGAGCCACACAGCCCCAGGTTCCCATCACTGAGGAGGGGACAGGGACCAGCGTCACTGCGTGTCCCTTGTTTTCATTCATTGTGCTGGAACGGGCTGGGAGAGTGTAGACAGACAGACAGACAGCCCCGGGATGGAGGCAGCACGATGGAAATCCCTCTCAGTCCTTCCCTTCAGCGCTGGGTCGCAGCCGTCCCTGCTCTCCCCCAGCCCCAGCGCTGCAGAGTGGCCGCGGTGGCTGCTGGTGGCGTGGGTGCCGTGGCGGAGCTGTGGGAGCGTGGGTGGCTGGAAGGGGAGAGCAGGGCTTGTGCAGGCAGACTGCTGCAGAGGAGCAGGGATGGAGCCCTCGCGGGAGCCCCCTGCGGGGTCCGGCCCTCCCCGAGGTGCTCTTCAGGCTTGCCGTGGGGAGGTGCTGCCCTTGCCGGGTGCCTGGAGGTGCTGTTCGCAGCGGGAGCTGCTCCCCAGGAGCTGGGACTGGTCTGCAGGGTGCCCTTCCCTGGGCACCAATGCGGTAGCAGAAGGTTTGCCTGGCTCTCCCTCACTGCGCCAGCCGGCTCTCCAGCAGGGATTCCCTGAAGGAAGGGATCTGCTCCTGCAGGAGAAGAGGCTTGCCTAAAGTGGTCCAAGCCCCAGGCTGATCCCTGGGGCAGGGTATCTCAGCTGGGCACCCCAGGGAGGAAGGGAAGCAAGGGGAGGGGGGAAGGGAAGCAAGGGGAGGGGGGGAAGGAAAGGCAAAGGCAGGCGGCTGGCTGGCTCTGCCGCGTTGTCATGGCTCTCTCCTCCAGCCACCCCTCCAGAGCTGCATTCTGCCCTGGCTTCTCTCCAGACCTGGATTATTCTGCTGACCAGCTGGTGCCATAGCAAGCTGGGGTTTGAAGGCCCCTGGAGAGGTGGGAGGAGGTGGGCAGGGGCATGGAGGGGGGTGAGCGTTGCAGGAGATGAGCAGAACCAGACCGTCACCCGCTAGTGCCATGGGGTGTGTGATGGGGGGGCTGCCCCTGTGCCCCCCTGCAGCATCCAGCAGCCATGGCTGCATCCTTCCAGGACTCCCTTTCATCTGGCCAGGGTTGGAGCTGGGTGTGCTCAGCCCCAGAGGTGGTGCCCAAGGCCCAGGTCCTCCTGGAGTGTCTTTAACTGCTGTGGCCACCTTCCAGGGAGCTCCCCTGAGAACCTATTGCTTTGCTCTGTGCTGGTTAGAAAAGCCTCACCCAAGGGTGCCAGCTGCTCCTACTTCACTGGGCACCCATCCCCAGATCTTCATCTAACCCCCCAAAACGTGGACATTCCTCTCTTGCCCCATCCTCCCTTGCCCCAGAGCCTCCTTGGATCTTCTCAGGGCAGTCTGCCCAGACTTCTTCCTGCCCAGCCTGGTCCTTGCTCTCCTGCAGCACCCTGCAGTGGTGAGAGGGAGGAGGTGGAGGAGGAGGAGGAGGCTGTGTTTACTTCACTGAACCATCACCAGCAGGCCAAGACAGGGCTGTGCTGCAGGGGTGACACCTGTGCAGTGCCTGCCACCATGGTGGGCTGCTGCAGGACGTGTAGCTGCAGCATACAGAGGTGGATCTGAAAAGCCCTGGAGCCCCTCACCTGCAAGAGGAGAGAAGCCTCCCCATGGGCTTCCTTTTGCTCTTGTCAGTGTCATGGACAGATGGGAGAAGCAGAGCAGCCCTGGGAGATGGGAGTGCCCTGCTCCCTTCCAGAGACAGCCAGCAGACTGTCCCCCAGGACACCAAGGTCCTCCCACAGAGCACCCTTGCCTACACACACCTCCTGCAGAGGTCACCTGTGCTCAGGTGCTGCCTGCCAGAGCCACACCAAGGAGCCCCACAGCCAAACCCTGCTGGGATGAGGTCCCATGGGCCCTCAGCACCCCTGTGCCTGCACTCACTGCCTTCCTGTGTCACCCAGTGTCCCTGTTGTGCCATAGAATCAGAGAATTGTTGAGCTGGAAGGGACCTCAAGGCTCAGCCAGTTCCAACCCCCCTGCCATGGGCAGGGTCACCTCACACTGCAGCAGGTTGCTCACAGCCACAGCCAGCCTGGCTGCAAACACCTCCAGGCAGGAGGCTTCCACCACCTCCCTGGGCAGCCTGTGCCAGGCTCTCACCACCCTCCTGGGATCACTTCTTTCCTCACATCCTCTCAATCTCCCCACTTCTGGTTTTGCTCCATCCCCCCAGTCCTATCCCTCCCTGACACCCTCACAAGTCCCTCCCCAGCTTTCTTGTAGCCCCCTTCAGATCCTGGAAGGCCACAAGAAGGTCTCCTCTCCATCAAGAGGTACTTCAAGGTTCCCCTCCTGCCTGGCCCTGCTGGGTGCTGTGACTCAAGGACCTGGGCACACAGCACCTCAGGGGCAAGGAGGAGGCACAGGCAGAGCTATGGGCTGCTGCCAGCTTCAAGGGCATGGCCAGGGGCCCTGGGGACCTGCTGGTGAGCTGCTGGTGTGTGACTCACCCAGGCTGCTTGGGGCACCTCACTGCTCCCCCTACCCCTTGGCTGAGGGCACAGGGAGGCTTCAGGGGCCAGATGCTCCTGGTTGAAGGTTCTTCAAGCCCAGCTCAGGGGACAAGGCTTGCCTGCTGCCCTGGATCCGAGTCTGACAGGTCTCTGCAAGCAGAGGAAGAGGAGGGAGCACAGGACGTGGGGCTGCTGGGACAATTGCAGGGATGTGTGCTGCATCCTCCTGCCTGTATGAGGGCAGAGCCTCCAGCCCTGCCATGACCTCAGCGTGGTGGTGAAGTGGGTAGGTGAGGAGGAGGGCATCTCTCTGCCCTCTCCCCATGGGTGGGAGCAGACCCTGAAGCCAGTTGCTTCCTGGGCTCCCACCCTTCCAATCCCCAACTCTGGGGAGTCCCAAGGGCAGCATGGTGCTGCCTGCTCAACGTGTGGGTGCAGGAACAGGCAGTTGGCAGAGCCTCTGCAGGGGTCTTCAGCCCTGCCACCAGGGCCTGGCTCACTTCCAACATCAGCTCTAAGCTGGAAAAGCTTGAAAATAGACTTGCAGAATTCAGAGCTCACCTTCATGCACGTGGCAGAGCATGGTCTGCACCAGGGGCTGAGGAATACTTGGCCATATGTGACCATGGAAGGCTCCCAAGAATGACAAACCTCCCTCTGGCAGCTCTGCTTCCACCCACAGGTGTCTGCATGTGCAGGAAGGCTGCAAAAGCCTCTGATGTAGAGGAGTTAGACTCTGGCCCTCTTGAAAAGAAGAGAGTCTGAGTCTCATTGCTGAGGTCTGAGTCTCATTGCTGAGGTCTGAGTCTCATTGCTGAGGTCTGAGTCTCATTGCTGAGGTCTGAGCCTCATTGCCCAGCACCTCTCAGGAAGGATGTCCCAGGAGAGATTCCCTTCCTGGTCCCACAACCCCAATGGATTAAAAGAGGAGAAGCATCACCAGATGGCTCTTGGTTGCATGCTGAGAAGCAGATGCTGTGTCCACCAGCTCGTGGTGTGGGAAGGAACTTGGCTCTTGTGTTTTGGAGAATGCAAAACCAGCTCAAGCTGAAGGTGCATTGGTTTGTGAGCTTCCCCACTGCCCACACGAGCATCAGGGTGCCCACAGACACCTTGGCATGTGGGCTGCAGAGACCTTTGTGGAGCCCTTCAGATGGTCTGACATTGTGCCACTAAAGGACCAGCAAAGAGCCACTGGGAGCTGGGCCTGCTGAGCTCAGCCATCCAGCCTGCCCTTGATGTCCCTCTGGGCACAGCCTGGACTCCCACCCAGCTGAGCATGAAGAATCACAGAATCACCAAGGTTGGAAGAGACCTCAAAGATCACCAAGTCCAACCTGTCACCACAGACCTCATGACTAAACATGGCTCCAAGTGCCACATCCAATCCCCTCTTGAACACCTCCAGGGATGGGGACTCCACCACCTCCTGGGCAGCACATCCCAATGGCCAACAACTCTCTCTGGAAAATTTTCTCCTCACCTCCAGCCTAACTTTCCCCTGGCACAGCTTGAGACTGTGTCCTCTTGTTCTGGTGCTGGCTGCCTGGGAGAAGAGACCAACCCCCACCTGGCTACAGCCTCCCTTCAGGGAGTTGGAGAGAACAAGAAGGTCTCCCCTAAGAGACTGAAGTATTTTGCTCCTGCTTGGTTCAAGGCAGAGAAGGACTGGGACAGGCTGCCCAGGGAGGTGGTGGAGTCACCAACCCTGAAGAAATGTGTGGCCATGGCACTCTGGGACATGGTTTAGTGCCATGGTGGTGTTGGGTTGATGGCTGGACTGGATGAGCTTGGAGGCCTTTTCCAACTGGAACAGGGAGCTGGGGATGCTTAGCCTGGAGAAGAGGAGGCTCAGGGGAGACCTTCTTGCTCTCTCCAACTCCCTGAAGGGAGGTTGTAGCCAGGTGGGGGTTGGTCTCTTCTCCAGGCAAG
>JAAWVA010000035.1:269452-304427 GCA_015227895.2 Colaptes auratus | reverse complement strand
CTTGTCCAGCCAAACCCATTCTGTGAGAACAGGCCTTGAAGTTTGATTGGAGAGGCTGAAATCGCTGCAGAAGATCCATTTAATTCAGATGCAAGTTTGTATCCCTCCAGTGCAGGCTACCAGCCTGGAGCCTTCCTGTGACATGACACAAGTTGATTTTTTGGGGTCCTCTATAGGATTTAGATCTCAAAACCCCATTAGCACTGAATTGCCTCACAGTCTTGATTTGCTTAGGTGCCTGATAGCTAGAAACAAAAGGCAAAATCAACCCTTCTCAGTGTCCTTCATTCAGGCAGAAGGGATTTGGTTAGACTGGAGCTGTCTGCCCTTCATGTCCAAGCTCTCAGTGCAGTCAACCACAAGGCTCCTCACAGTAAACCAGCTGCTTCTCTCCCAGGCCCAGGAGAAAGGATTTGCTCTGCCTCACCAATTCACTGGTCCCCAGTAGGACTTTGCAGCCTTCCTAGAAATATCAAGTCCACAGAGGTGGCTGCTTCAGGCTTGGAGCAGCCCTCTGAGACCTGAGCCAGCTCCTTCTGAGGTGAGAAGTGTCTTGCCTTGAGCTTCCCTTCCAGGAGGCTTCCTGAGCGCAGTTGTTTAGCACAAGTGCACTGCAGAGTGGCAGACTGGAGTTCAGGTCTGCTGGAATCAGGAGCACTGGAAGCCCCCAGGCAGAGCTCTTCTGTGCTTCTGCTTGAGCCCAGGTGAGGACTGCTGAGTTCTGAGCCCAGTGGCTGCCTGCCAGGGGCTGTGCTCCTGAGCTGGGCTGGGTGTGGTGAGCTGCAAGCCAGAAACATGGCCACAATGGCTTAGCACTGAATATAGTTCTGAGCCAAGGTATCTTCAAGGTATCACTCCTCTCTCCTCTACTTTCCTCAGCTTCTGCCTCTTCACCCTCTCTGCCCTGGCTTCCTCATCTCGTTATCAGGAGGCAACCTGAGCAATTTTCTTGGCCTTCCAAAGTGGAGAGGGCAGAGAGGGCATCAGGAGCAGGCAAGGTGATGGACATTTGCTGAGTGGCCACCAGCCATGGGAGCAAGCTGGCTGGCCAAGCCAGGGGGGGTCTCCTTCCTCAGTGCCTGTTTCCCCTTTTATTTCCCTCCTGCCACTGATTGTTCTCCTTAGATGTTTTTCTTCAGTCAGAGCAGCTAAGGATCAGGCAAAGCTGCCTGGGGAGAAGGTGAGCCCCAGCTTGGATGGGTTCAGTGAAGGTTTTGGTGACAGGGACATGGCTGCAGTGACTGTGGCAGGATCATCGTTTGCTAGGAGCAAGGACGCAGAGGCAAAGATGAGCAGAGCTGCAGTTACACTGAAGAGGAAGTCATGGTGTCTGCTTCATCTTGACAAGGTTAGGGATCAAGAGTGAGAATCCAAAGTTATTTCTTTTAAGTGGCATGAAGCCACAAGCCCTCTGAGGAGAGGCTGAGGGAGCTGGGGTTGCTTAGCCTGCAGAAGAGGAGGCTAAGGGGAGACCTTCTTGCTCTCTCCAACTCCCTGAAGGGAGGTTGTAGCCAGGTGGGGGTTGGTCTCTTCTGCCAGGCAAGCAGCACCAGAACAAGAGGACACAGTCTCAAGCTGTGCCAGGGGAGGTTTAGGCTGGAGGTGAGGAGAAAGTTCTTCCCAGAGAGAGTTGTTAGCCATTGGGATGTGCTGCCCAGGGAAGTGGTGGAGTCCCCATCCCTGGAGGTGTTCAAGAGGGGATTGGATGTGGCACTTGGAGCCATAGTTTAGTTGTCAGGAGGTGTTAGGTATTAGGTAAGAGGTTGGACTGGATGATCTCTGAGGTCTTTTCCAACCTGATTGATTCTATGGAGTCAGTTCTGTAACTCCATGAATATTGGCTCAGCCACCTGCACGTTCAGCCCTGGCAGCAGCCAGGATCCATCTGTGGCTGGTTCCAACTTCCCTGACAGAGGAGACAGGGAGAGGACAGGGAATGCTCCAGCCTCTTCCCCTTCTCCTCTCTTTCTACTAAATCAAGTGCAAGGGCAACTTGTGTGGGATACAACCTATGGCCTTCCATCAATTCCTTGTGCATCCCTGCTCCTGGCGTTTCAGGACAAGTGCAGTGTCTGGTAACCGGAGAGAGAAAGCAGAGCTGAGCCTGGAATGTTTGTTTCTAGGCTGCAGGCTCCACTCCAGTGCTGGTGTTGAGCAGCCCAGTGTGAGGACTGAGCTGTCTTTTGGAGGTGATTGCAAGCAGACAACTTCCAGGGCTGAGCAAGGTCAGGCAGCCGCAAATGCAGGGAGGTGGTGGAGTCCCCATCCCTGGAGGGGTTCCAGAAACCTGTGGCCAGGGCACTTGGGGCCAGGGTTTGATGGCCAGGGTGGTGTTGGGTTGATGGTTGGACTGGATAATGGACTGGAATGGACTGGAATGGAATGGAATGGAATGGAATGGAATAGAGTAGAGTAGAGTAGAGTAGAGTAGAGTAGAGTAGAGCAGACCAGGCTGAAAGAGACCTTCAAGACCATTGCCTCCAACCCATCATCCAACACCTCCTAATCAACTAAACCATGCAACCAAGCACCAGTCTGTCCCCACAGGGGAGGTTCTCCAGCCCCCTGATCATCTTGGTGGCCTCCTCTGGACCTGCTCCAACAGTTCCATGTCCTTCTTGTGCTGGGGGGCAGCAGAACTGGGCACAGTACTCCAGGTGGGGTTCCCACAGAGGCAGAGCAGAGGGGCTGAATCAGCTCCCTTGTCCTGCTGCTCACACTGGGGCTGCTTTGGGGAGCAGTTTGATTGATTTGAACTGGAATAATTCCAGAGTGATGTTAGCCTATCTGAGACCAGGGCTCAGTATTTCTCTTGCCTTCAATCAGTGAAGTAGCTCCTGCTCCTGCAGGAAGGTGGAGGTGTTTAAGCCAAGGCTGGAGGTGAGGAGATTCAGGCTGGAGGTGAGGAGGAAGTTCTTCCCCATGAGAGTGGTGAGGCCCTGGAATGGGTTGTGCAGGGAGGTGGTTGAGGCCCTGTCCCTGGAGGTGTTTAAGCCCAGGCTGGATGTGGCTGTGAGCAACCTGATCTAGTGTGGGGTGTCCCTGCCCATGGCAGGGGGGTTGGAACTAGCTGATCCTTGTGGTCCCTTCCAGCCCTGACTGATACTATGATGCTATGAAGGCTGCCTGAAGCTGATGAAGCATCTGTTTGTGGTGTGTGGCACAGCTGATTCATTGCAGGCACACAAGCTGCACAGATCTCCACAAACTGATCTCAGAGGTCTTCTCCAAGCAAAGCAATCCTATGAGCCTATGAGTCTGGGTGGTTTCCTCTGGTTGAGGGTCTCCTCCCTCAACCTAAGGCTGGCTGCTGGCAGGGGGGAGGGCCTCTCAGTGACTTGCACCTCTGTTGCTGCCCTGATGGAGAAGAGAAACCTGTAGCAAGCTGGGAGAGCGCAGGCCAGGTCTGCCCAGCATCTGTCCCACGTGTTATCCATCCACACCTGTGTCCCTCCAGTTACAGCCTCAGACCCAAACCTGTGGTCATGACTAAAACTCTGTTCAAGGTGTGTTTGTTTTTTTTCCCATCCCATTTTCCACCTCATGTGAAATGCAGGGGAGTGTCCTTGTTTTGCTGTTGGGTTGGAAGAAGAGGTAACTGTGCCCCTTTGTTTTTAACCTCTTGTGGAAGTGCACGAGCCAAGGTACTCTCTCCTTGCCCTACAACCTCTCAGTGCTAACAGGAGCAATGGTCTCAAGTCTTGCACTCAGTATTACCAAAAACTAAACCCAAAGTGTGGCTGCCAGCACCTGCATGCCTGAGTGGTGGCCCTAGCACTGTTCCAGGCATGTAATATGCAGTCATGTTACATGCTCCTGCATGGGTTTGGTAGCATGTCTTCCAGGAGAGACTTGAGGATGAGGGTACATGGAGTGACTCTGGTCCCCAGGAGAGCTCTGTCCCTCAATATGAAGGCTTCAGTTCCCTCTGGTCACTGTCTGCTTGTGTAGACAGAGCACAGCAGCCTTGCCACAGAAGTGCAAGGAGCACAGAGGGAAAGATCCCCCTGTCTCACCCAGGTGTCTGGGAGGGAGGAGAGGCAGGGGTGACCTTCTCGCTTCTCCTGCCTGGGGCTGGGATGAAGGTACTGAGCCTCATCTCCTGGTGGCTGCAGCCAAAGTGTGCTGCTGCCCCTCCTTCAACCATTGCCTGAGGGGGCAGCTGGGGCAGGAAGGGCAGCAGTTCCTGGGTGATGCTCCTTGAGTAGCTGGGAAGCGAGGGAAGGCTGGAGAGCTCCCGTGGCCGAATGCTGCGAGGGCCATGTCCTGCCCACAGCCTTCCTCCTGGGTGGTGATGAAATGGACATTCATCTGCAGCCCTCACTGGTGCCTCCTGCATCCATGGTGAGCATGGAACCCAAAGCCTGCCAAAAAAACCCCACCCAAGCCAGGCCAGTGCCACAACCAAACCCACCCTGGGCATCACCATAGATACTCCACTTAGTGACTCGACCAAACTTTCCCCTCTGTTGTTCTTTTGCCTTTTATCCCTTGCAGAGGAACCAAGGGCAAGGACATCAACACCATCAAGTCCCTGCGAGTCCTGAGGGTCCTAAGGCCACTGAAGACCATCAAGAGGCTGCCAAAGCTAAAGGTTAGAGAACCACCATGAGCCTTCCCTTCTCTGGGGGCTGGGGGGGTGGGGGTTTGCAGCTGAGCTGAGTGGAAGCTGGACAGACTCAACTTAATCCAAGTTATTTCTGGGGCCTTGTTATAGATCTAGCTATATAGATAGAGATTTATTTTGGGTGCAATTAATCTCCTTTGGGCAGGGCTCTAAAAATAGCCCTGCAGATGTTTAGCAGCTGGCAGCCCCCTGGGTTTCTTTGGCAGACACTGGGTGCAGAGTGATGGAATTGTTGTGGGGCCACAATCAAAGCCAAGGGCTGGGAAAGGAAGGAGGAAAGAGGGTGAAGGCAAAGAGGGGGGGGAGGGGAATAAGGGGAAAAAAGTAAGTAATAAAAAGGGAGAGGGATAAGGGAAAAAAGTGAATTGAAAAGAGGGAGAGATAAGGGGAAAAACACATTAAAAAGGGAGGGTCAGGGGGAAAAGTAAATGAAATAAAAGGAGGGGGATAAGGAAAAAAGGAAATAAAAATATGGGGGATAAAGGAAAAAATTAATTTAAAAGGGGGGGGGGAAGGGGGGGGAAAAGTAACTAAATCAGATTAGAGTTTGTAGGTGTGGTGCTCTTAGAAATGATATAGGAGAAAATAGGCTTTGGGGTGTGTGACTTTCCCTGGAGAAGAGGAGATGACCTCATTGTGGCCTTCCAGTGTCTGCAGGGGGCTACAGGAAGGCTGGGGAGGGTCTGCTCAGGCTCTCAGGTAGTGATAGGACTAGGGGGAATGGAATGAAGCTGGAGGTGGGGAGATTCAGGCTGGACATGAGGAAGAAGTTCTTCCCCATGAGAGTGGTGAGGCCCTGGAATGGGTTGTGCAGGGAGGTGGTTGAGGCCCTGTCCCTGGAGGTGTTTAAGCCCAGGCTGGATGAGGCTGTGGGCAGCCTGCTCTAGTGTGGGGTGTCCCTGCCCATGGCAGGGGGGTGGAACTAGCTGATCCTTGTGGTCCCTTCCAACCCTGACTGATTCTATGATACTATGAGTTGGTGCCCAGCCTGCCTAAAGAGCGATGTCCCTCCCTGCCTGAGCACTTCCAAGCTCTTCATCTTTTCTATTAAGGAATCTACAGAGCAGGGGCTTCAGAGCAGGGCACTTTCACCTCCAGAATGCTGATAGCCAAATCAAGGTACTGGCCTCATGCTTAACTCGTTCAACAGCCCTTCAGGAAGCCTTTGAGATGGAGGCAGTGCCTGGAAGCAGAGAATGGAGGGGGAGGTGGGAAGCTGTAATCATTGCTGAGGCTTGGGGCTGTCTTGGGTACCTCTTGTGGAGCATCTTCACTGCTTGCAGCCATCTCTCTGCTGTGAGAGCTGAGGAGAGAAGCCTGGGTGCTTCTGGCAGGCTGGAGGGGAAGGAGGAAAGATGTAATCATTTCTGGGGCTTGGGATTGTCTTGGATATCTATTGTGGAGCATCCTTGTGCAGTCTCACTGCTTGCAGCCATCTCTCTGCTGTGAGAGCTGGGGAGAGAGGCCTGGGTGCTTCTGGCAGGCTGGAGAGGGAGGTGGGAAACTGTAATCATTGCTGAGGCTTGGGGCTGTCTTGGGTACCTCTTGTGGAGCATCTTCACTGCTTGCAGCCATCTCTCTGCTGTGAGAGCTGGGGAGAGAGTTCTGGGGGCTTCTGGCAGGCTGAAGCTCTGTCAGGCAACGTCTGTTTTCACACACTGGCACACACACACAAACCCCTTGGGTCAGCTCTGAGGGGGATTTGCCTTTGTGCTCACCCACAACCCGTGCTGGAATCATTTCTGATTCGCTGCAGCTTTATGCAACGCTGAGCTCACCTCAAAATAAAAAGGAACAAAAAGGAGGAAGAGTAATGTGGAACGAGGCAGCAAATGGTCCTGGTTTGTTCAGCACTTTGACTTGGGAAGCTTTTAGGTCACAAAAACAATCCCCAGCAGCTCAGTCCTGCAGCAGGACATCAAAGACTTGTTTTTCATTGAATGCCTGCCTTCTTTCCAAGCCATTTTGCAGAGCAATTTCACCACTTCTAAAGGAGCACTCAGGAAATCCTTGTGAAGCAGAACTCACATTCACACCCTTTTGGCTTCAAAATTCGATCTGTAATGTCATTCATTTGTTTATTTCCTGGATGGGGTCCTGCTTGAAGCAGTCAGCCACGTGGATGGGGTGATTCAGAACCATGGAATCCTGCAATGGGTTGGGTTGGAAAGGACATTGCAATGGGTTGGGTTGGAAGGGACCTCTCAAGCTCATCTTGCCAGGCTGGACAGATGGGCAGAGGCCAAGGGCAGGAGATTGAACACATCCAAGTGCCAGGTTCTACACCTTGGCCACAACAACCCCAGGCAGTGCTACAGGCTGGGGTCAGAGTGGCTGAGAGCAGCCAGAGAGGGGCCTGGGGGTGCTGGTTGATAGTAGGCTGAACATGAGCCTGCAGTGTGCCCAGGGGGGCAAGAAGGCCAATGGCATCCTGGCCTGCATCAGGAAGAGTGTGGCCAGCAGGAGCAGGGAGGTCATTGTGCCCTGTGCTCAGCACTGCTTAGGCCACACCTTGAGTCCTGTGTCCAGTTCTGGGCTCCTCAGGTTAGGAAAGATGTTGAGCTGCTGGAAGGTGTCCAGAGAAGGGCAAGAAAGCTGGGGAGGGGTCTGGAGCACAGCCCTGTGAGGAGAGGCTGAGGGAGCTGGGGTTGCTTAGCCTGCAGAAGAGGAGGCTCAGGGGAGACCTTCTTGCTCTCTCCAACTCCCTGCAGGGAGGTTGTAGCCAGGTGGGGGTTGGTCTCTTCTCCCAGGCAAGCAGCACCAGAACAAGAGGACACAGTCTCAAGCTGTGCCAGGGGAGGTTTAGGCTGGAGGTGAGGAGAGAGTTCTTCCCAGCAAAAGAGATTGGCCATGGGGATGTGCTGCCCAGGGAGGTGGTGGAGTCCCCGTCCCTGGAGGTGTTCAAGAGGGGATTGGATGTGGCACTTGGTGCCATGGTCTAGCCATGAGGTCTGTGGTGCCAGGTTGGACTTGCTGATCTTTGAGGTCTCTTCCAACCTTGGTGATTCTGTGACACTGTGACTCAAGGTGTGGCCTGGCCAGTGCTGAGCACAGGGCACAATGACTTCCCTGCTCCTGAAATTTCCTGGCTATTCAAACAGTTCAAACAAGGGGCATGGAGAAACACAGTGGATGAGTTCCTACCTATCCCCAAGGGTGTTTCTCATTTCACTATTGGCCATGGAGACATTTCCTTAGGTCTGATATCTTACCTCAATGGGCTGCAATCATCTTCATCAATTTTGTGGGCAGCACCATAGAATCATAGAATCAATGAGTTTTGGAAAAGACCTCAGAGCTCATCAAGTCCAACCTATTACCTAATACCTAACACCTCCTGGCAACTAAACCATGGCTCCAAGTGCCACATCCAATCCCTTTTTTGAACACCTCCAGGGATGGGGACTCCACCACCTCCCTGGGCAGCACATCCCAGTGGCCAATCTCTTTTGCTGGGAAGAACTTTCTCCTCACCTCCAGCCTAAACCTCCCCTGGCACAGCTGGAGACTGTGGCACAGCCAAACTCGCTGAGCAGGCAGCAGATGGAGGAAGTCTCACTGCTGGAGCCAGGACTCTTGGTCAGGCACTTGGTGTGCAAGTCCATGGAACCAGCCACGGGTGGTAGGTTGGGGAAGAGAAGGCTCCAGAGAGACCTTTGAGCAGCTTTCCAGTACCCAAAGGGGCTCCAGGAGAGCTGGAGAAGGACTTCTGGCAAGGGCTGGGAGTGACAGGATGAGGGATGATGGCTTTGAGCTGGGAGAGGGGAGATTGAGACTGGAGATGAGGAAGACATTCTTGAGAGTGAGGGTGGTGAGGCTCTGGCCCAGGTTGCCCAGGGAGGCTGTGGATGCTCCCTGCCAGGTTGCATGAAGCCTCGAGCAAGCAGGGCTGGTGGGAGGTGTCTCTGCCCATGGCAGGGGGATCAGAGCTGGATGATCTTTAGGGTTCCTTCCAACCCAAACCACTCTGATTCTCATTACTCTCAGGTGTGCTTGGATGCTGGCTGTCCCTCTCAAGCCCTTCACCTTGTTCTCCTCCCTCCCCAGGCTGTCTTTGACTGCGTGGTGAACTCCCTGAAGAACGTCCTCAACATCCTCATCGTCTACATGCTCTTCATGTTCATCTTTGCTGTCATTGCTGTGCAGCTCTTCAAAGGCAGATTCTTCTACTGCACAGATGAGTCAAAGGAGCTGGAGAAGGACTGCAGGTATGGCTGGCTGGGAGGGTTGTGGGCAGGAGCCTGATGTTGCTCGGGTGGCAGCAGCTCCCTTGAGTCTCCCAAAGCTGCATCAGGCAGGTATCTGCTGAGCATGATGAGACTCCTGTAAGGCTGATCAGTGCTTCAGCACAACTGCCCTAGAGGAGAATTTTCCTCTTTGTTGTCTTAATCCCTGGCTCTGACCTAGCAAATGCTTATCCAAGTGGAGTGGGCTCCTTTTCCTGGGAGGTATGATTCAAGGGAAAGAGTTTCTGAGGGGATGGTGTCAACAAGAAGAAACAGACTCGAGTTGCACCAGGGGAGGGGTAGGCTGGACAGGAGCAACAATTTCTTCCTCAGGAGGATTGTCAGGCCCTGGAGCACACTGCCCAGGGCAGTGGTGGAGTCCTCATCCCTGGAAGGGTTTCAAGGCTGTGTAGGTGTGGTGCTGAGGGCTCTGGTTTAGTGGTGGACTTGGCAGTGCTGGGTTAGGGGTTGGACTTGATAATCTTAAAGGTCTCTTCCAGCCCGAAGGATTCTGTGATTCTGTCTTAATTCTTAGGGCTTGTATGAATTAGGAAAACCTGATGGATAAATAATCAGAAGTGAGATGGTAGGGAGATGAAGAGCTCCTAATCAACTAGGAGAAGGGTAACATAGTTTCATAGTTTCAGTTAGGGTTGGAAGGGACCACAAGGATCATCTAGTTCCAACCCCCCTGCCATGGGCAGGGACACCCCACACTAGAGCAGCCTGGCCAGAGCTCATCCAGCCTGGGCTTAAACACCTCCAGGGACAGGCCTCAACCACCTCCCTGCACAACCCATTCCAGGGCTTCACCACTCTCATGGGGAAGAACTTCCTCCTCACCTCCAGACTGAATCTCCCCACCTCCAGCTTCATTCCATTCCCCCTAGTCCTATCACTACCTGAGATCCTGAAAAGTCCCTCCCCAGCCTTCCTGTAGCCCCCTTCAGATACTGGAAGGCCACAATGAGGTCACCTCTGAGCCTTCTCTTCTCCAGCCTGAACAGCCCCAACTCCTTCAGTCTGTCCTCACAGCAGAGGTGCTCCAGCTCTCTGCTCAGCCTCCTGGCCCTGCTCTGGACACCTTCCAGCACCTCCAGATCCCTCTTGTCAGAGGGGCTCCAGAACTGGAGGCAGTACTGCAGGTGGGGTCTCAGCAGGGCTGAGTAGAGGGGGAGAATCCCCTCCCTTGCCCTGCTGGCCACACTTCTCCTGCTGCAGCCCAGGCTCTGATTGGCTTTCGGGCTGCAAGTGCACCTGAGAGCTCCTGGTGAGCTTCTCCTCCCCCAGCACCCCAAGGCTCTCTCCTCAGGGCTGCTCCCCAGCCAGTCCCTGCCCAGCCTGGATTTGTGCCTGGGGTTGCCTCGACCCAGCTGCAGGACTCTGCACTTGGTCTTGTTGAAGCTCTCCAACCTGTCCAGGTCCCTCTGGATGGATCCCTTCCCTCCAGCTGTCTGCTGCACCACACAGCTTGGTGTCATCAGCAAACTTGCTGAGGGTGCACTCAATGCCATGTCCATGGCACCCACAAAGATGTTGAACAAGCTGGTCCCAGGCCTGATCCCTGAGGGACTCTGCTTGTCCTGGCTCCCCTGGGACATGGACCCATGGACAGCCACTCTTTGGGTGCAGCCATCAAGCCAGTTCTGTATCCATCTGGTGGTCACCCATCAAACCCCTGTGTCACCAGCCTGGAGCCCAGGATGTGGTGTGGGACAGTGTCACTCTTTGAACAGCTTTAAAGCCCCATCATGCTTTGTCCTTTGCAGTGGGCTGTCTAGGTGCTTTACTCACCACAGTGTGCATCCTCCTCACTTTCCCTTTTCTTGGCACCCAAACCACATCCTCAGCACTGGCCAGGTCTGCTTGTGTCCCCCCCCGCTGCCGCCTCAGGGCATGGCCCTGCCAGGACCACTCATGAGGCTGCTGCTGCCCTTCTTCCTTGCAGCAGAGCAGATCTATTGCAGGAAGACATGTGGAATCACAGGGAAGAGCAGGCTGGAGGGGAAGTCTCCAGAAGCCAGGTCCCTCAGCCCCTCAAGGCAGGGCCCATTCAGGAGTTAGATCCAGCCCTGAAGCAGGAGCCAGAAACTCTTCCACAGAACCATAGAACTGTTGAAGTGGGAAGAGACCTTTGAGAGCATCAAGTCCAAGCTCACCTAGAGCTCACAGTCCCACCCCTGCTGCTAAGCCAATGCCACTAAGCCACGTCCCTCAGCACCACATCCAGCTGGCTTTTAAGTCCTTCCAGGGCTGGTGACTCCACCACCTCCCTTGGCAGCCTGTGCCAGTGCCTGAGGACCCTTTCTGGGAAGAAAGGTTTCCTAATATCCAACTTGAACCTCTCTTGGCACAGCCTGAGGCAGTTTCCTCTTGTCCTGTCACTTGTTGCATCTGAGAAGAGACCAACCCCCACCTCACTCCAACCTCCTTTGAGGTAATTGTTGAGGATGATGAAGTCTTCCCTCAGCCTCCTCTTCTGAATATTAGACAGCACGAGTTCCCTCAGCAGGAAATGATTCCTCAGCAGGAATCCTTCCCTCCTAAGACTTGTGTTCAAGGCCCTTCACCAGCTTAGAACAGAACAGAACAGAACAGGATGGGATGGAATGGAATGGAGTGGAATGGAGTGGAATGGAGTGGAATGGAATGGAATGGAATGGAATAGAATAGAATAGAATAGAATAGAATAGAATAGAATAGAATAGAATAGAATAGAATTAACCAGGTTGGAAGAGACCTTCGAGATCAAGTCCAACTTATCACCCAACATCATCTAAACCATGGCACCAAGGGCCTCATCCAGGCTCTTCCTAAACACCTCCAGGGATGGGGACTCCACCACCTCCCTGGGCAGCACATCCCAAGGGCCAATCTCTCTTGCTGGGAAGAATTTCTTCCTAACCTCCAGCCTAAACCTCCCCTGGCACAGCTTGAGACTGTGTCCTCTTGTTCTGGTGCTGCTTGCCTGGGAGAAGAGACCAACCCCCAGCTGGCTGCAACCTCCCTTCAGGGAGTTGGAGAGAGCAAGAAGGTCTCCCTCAGCCTCCTCTCTTCTCCAGGCTAAGCAACCCCAGCTCCCTCAGCCTCCTCCCCAGGGCTGTGCTCCAGACCCCTCCCCAGCTTTCTTGCCCTTCTCTGGACACCTCCAGCATCTCAACATCTTTCCTAACCTGAGGGGCCCAGAACTGGACCCAGGACTCCAGGTGTGGCCTAACCAGTGCTGAGCACAGGGGCAGAATGACCTCCCTGTGGTGAGGACCCACCCAGCAGCAGAGACTTCTGTGGGCTCAGACAACTCGGGGGCCAGGGCAGTGTGAATTGCTGGCTTTGCCTAAGGGGTGCATGTCCTAATCACAGCTGCTTTCCTTTCTAGAGCACAGGCCCAGTTCCAGTGCCTCAAAATGACTCATTAAAAGAAAAAAAAGGCCTTGCCCTCTGTCTCTTTATTTGTCTTTCACACAGTGCTCAGCCAGACTTTGCTCCTTGGGCCCTCTTGGTGCTCCTCAGTGAGTCACACGGAGCGGCTGACTTGGTGCCGTTCTCTGATTTGCTCTGCCTCTTTGCTTTTTCCTAGGGGTCAGTACCTTGATTATGAAAAGGATGAGGTGGAGGCACAGCCCAGGGAATGGAAAAAATACGAGTTCCACTATGACAACGTCCTGTGGGCGCTGCTCACGCTCTTCACCGTCTCCACGGGCGAAGGGTGGCCAACGTGAGTAGCTGGCGCTGGCAGGGTCCGTGATCCCAGAGCTAATGGCAGCTTTCCCCAGCTCTGAGGGACACCTGCGTGCCAGGGGGCCTGTGAAATAAGAATGGGCTCTTCCCAGCTCAGCTTTTACTTTCCCTTGTGTGAGTATTGAGTGATGGAGCAGGCAGGGCTCTGAGCTCTGCTCAGCGTTCTCCTGAGCTCACGCAGGGGGGCCTGGGCAGTTCTCGCTGCTTCAGAGCTTGCCTGCTCCAATCTTTTGGGCTTGCATGCCTCTCTCAGGTGGAAAATTGCTACTGGGAGTGTCAGAAAATGAGGGGGGGTGGGGGGAGAAAGTGTTGTGATCTATGCTGAAAGTATGGCAGTCCCCAGATGATATTTCCTGTTCAGCACACGACTTTATTTTGGCACACTTCCCTGCTGGGACAGGTGGAGTCCAGCCCAGGGGCAGGGTTTCTCCAGGGCAGAACTTCCCTGTCCTCCACCTTCAGCTAGTTCATAAAATAAAGGCTAAAACATACAGCATCAACCTCCCTTCTCCAGTCCCCTCACTGTGCTCTGTTCCCCTGCTTGGAGATCATCACCACACCCTTCTGCCCCTCCCTTAACTCCATCCCTGTTGACCTGAGAAGAGAAGCCAGATCTAACTGTATCCTCTCCCCTCGGCCACGGGGATAAGTGGATCTGTACCTGGCCAGGCTCCATCATTCTGCTGAATGGTGAAAGCACCCCCAGGGTTTCCCTGAAGAACCCAAAATATCCTCAAGGAAAACTTCTTCCCAGCTGTAGAGATGGGGAACGAGTTTGACCTGAGCATATGGGGGAAAGCCTGCACCTGAGGGAAGGCCAGGAGGTGCCTCTCAGGCTGTCCTTGGTGCTTCACACTGCTCTCATTGACTGTTCTTCTCTCTCTGCCCTTGCCTGCAGCGTGCTGAAGCACTCGGTGGATGCTACCTACGAGGAGCAGGGGCCCAGCCCTGGCTACCGAATGGAAATGTCTATCTTTTACGTGGTCTATTTTGTTGTCTTCCCTTTTTTCTTTGTCAACATCTTTGTGGCTTTAATCATCATCACCTTCCAAGAGCAAGGAGATAAAGTGATGTCCGAGTGCAGCCTCGAGAAAAACGAGGTACCCGCGGCACTTAGCTCCGGGGTGGGGGTGGGGGGCTCAGAGCACTTCGTGCTGCTGGAAGCCTTCCCCTAGGCTCTCCTGCGCCACGTAGGGCTTTAAGCAGTCGTTACCGAGGGGGGTGTGGTGTAGAGGCCAAACAACTTGCAGATGTCTTCAGCTTTGGCATGAAGACAAAGCCAGGGACAGCTGCCCCGGTGCTGCGCCTTGGGAAGCGCTGTCGCTCGTCCCTGTGGAGCACGCCTGCCCTGCAAAGCCAGGCTGGACCTGCAGGCCAGCTCAGGCACGGAGGTGTGAAAGGGAACAGAAATCTGTCGCCTTTCAGAGGCCACTCGGCACAAATCACGCTGATCCACAGCTGCTGTGGCTTCCCACTGGAACACTTCTCTCAGCAGGCTGGCTTTGTGCCCGGCTGAGGTGGTGTCCTCCAGAAGTAGGTGCCTTGTTCTGTTGGTAGTTGCCTGGGAGAAGAGACCAACCCCACCTGGCTACAACCTCCCTTCAGGGAGTTGTGGAGAGCAAGAAGGTCTCCCCTGAGCCTCCCCCTCTCCAGGGTAAGACCAGGGAGAGCACCATGAGGCTTTCTTTAATGCCCTAGCACAGGTCATCATTTCCAGCTCAGGAACCTCCTGGTTCTTCTTCAGTTAGTGGCATCTCTGTACCTTTCTTCCATGATCTGTCCAGTTTCCTCCTGAACCTGCACAGATGTGTTTTCTTAGCATCCACAGCATCCTTCACCTGGGGCCCCGCAGCCCCAGTGACCTGTTGTGGCCAGAGCCATCTCTTTTCATTCCTTTTGAACCTGGGAGCTGAGCTTTGATGAGAAGAGATGACTTTGAAACCAGTTCTGAAATTGGTGCCTCCTTTGTCTGTACCAACACAAAGGCCAAAATAAAGCAGGAGCTTTAGGGCTGCTCGATCCGTGGGAGTGCCCAGCTGGGCACAAAATGCTTTTTGGCTCTGATTTAAGGCTTGGAATTGAAAGCCCAGGTGAGAAAACGCTCCAGAATCAAAGGGCTTTGTGGGTAGAAATCCATTGGCAACGCAGGTTTAGACTCCTGGCAATGTGAACAGAAATAAGGCAGCTGGAGGTGAGAGTTCCCCCCAGTGATATTGGTTGGGTAAGTTGCTGATTTGGTTGAATCCACACTTCCACGAAGTGTTAGGAGCTGGGAGGGTGAAAGAGCTCAGCTGGCTCTCACACCACCTGTCTTTAGACACAAATGACATCTCTAAGCACACAGATAAGGCCTTTAAGCACACAGGTAACAGCTTTGAGCACGCAGATAGCATCTCTGAGCACAAGTAACAGCTTTAAGCACACAGAGGAGGTCTCTGAACACACAGACCAGCTTTAAACACACAGACAGCGTCTTCAGATGCACAAACTACAGCTTTGAACACACAAATAACATCTTTGGACACACAGAGGACATCTCTGAGCACACAGACCAGCTTTAAGCACACAGGTAACGTCTTCAAAGGCACAAACAACAGATTTGAACACACAGAGAGAACATCTCTGAACACAGAGAACACCTCTGAACATAAATAACATCTTTGGACACACAAATAGCATCTTTGAACACACAGAGGACATCTCTGAGCACACAGAACACCTTTGAACACACAGAGAGAACATCTCTGAACACAGAGAACACCTCTGACATAAATAAACTTTGGACACACAAATAGCATCTTTGAACACACAGAGGACATCTCTGAGCACACAGAACACCTTTGAACACACAGAGAGAACATCTCTGAGCACAAATAGCATCTTTGGACACCCAAATAATATCTTTGGGCACACAGAGAACATCTCTGAACATACAGAACAGGTTTAAACACACAGAGAGAACATCTCTGAACACACAGAAGAGCTTTGGACACACAAATAACACCTTTGAACACACAGAGAGAACATCTCTGAACACACAGAACAGCTTTGAACACACAGAGAACATCTCTGAACACAAACAACAGCTTTAAACACACAGAGGACATCTCTGAACACAAATAGCATCTTTGGACACCCAAACAACAGCTTTGGGCACACAGAGAACATCTCTGAACACACAGAACAGCTTTGAACATGCAGAGAGAACATCTCTGAACACAAATAGCATCTTTGGGCACCCAAATATCATCTTTGAACACACAGAGAACATCTCTGAACACACAGAGGATATCTCTGAACACAAATAGCATCTTGGACACCCAAATATCATCTTTGAACACACAGAGAACATCTCTGAACACACAGAGGATATCTCTGAACACAAATAGCATCTTGGACACCCAAACAACAGTTTAAACACACAGAGGACATCTCTGAACACACAGCACAGCTCTGAACACACAGAGAACATCTCTGAACACAAAGAGCATCTTTGGACACACAAAAACATCTTTGGGCACACAGAGAACCTCTCTGAACACAAACAACAGCTTTAAACACACAGAGGATATCTCTGAACTCAAATAGCATCTTTGGACACACAAAGAACACCTTTGGACACACAGAGAACACCTTTGGACACACAGAACACCTTTGAATACACAGAGGACATCTCTGAACACACAGAACAGCTCTGAACACACAGAGAACATCTCTGAACACACAGAACAGCTTTGAACACACAGAGGACATCTCTGAACACACAGAACAGCTTTGAACACAGAGAGGACATCTCTGAACACAAATACCATCTCTGAACACACAGAATGTCTTTACCAACCCTCCAGTTCCTACAGGAGGAACATTTTCTGAAGCAAGCCCTTGGATGTACAACTCCTTCCTTAAGTGGGAAGGGATCAGGACCTCCTGGGAGCTGGGCTGGGAGGCTGTCTCCTAGGGTTGCAGGGAGCCACAGGAGCCTTGTGGGGTTTAGTATCTCAAGAAGTGTCCCAAAAGTGAGCACAGGTTGGGGATCCCATGCTGCATTTTACCAGGGAAATCAGTCCTCAGATTGGGTGTGAGAAGCACTTGGAAAGACACCCCCCCCCTCCACTGAACCCTCTGCTTGCTCTCCCAAGTGGCTGCCAGCCCTTTCTGTGTGTTCTTTTCATGCCATCTTTGTTTTGTAGAGGGCCTGCATCGACTTTGCCATAAGTGCCAAGCCACTGACCCGCTACATGCCTCAGAACAAGCAGTCCTTCCAGTACAAGATGTGGAAATTCGTGGTGTCCCCTCCCTTTGAGTACTTCATCATGGTCATGATTGCTCTCAACACCATTGTCCTCATGATGAAGGTTAGTAGCTTGTCACTGAGGCTCAGCTGGTTTGGGTTAGCAAATGTGGGGTTTGCTGGAGAGGCTCCGACCTGAGAGCTGCGCTGGGGGAGGAGCAGCAGGAGCCACGGAGTCATGGAATGGGTTGGGTTGGAAGGGACCCCCAAAGGTCATCCATTCCCTTTGCAGTAAACAGGGGCATCCACCATTGGAGGGGCTCCAACCTGAGAGCTGGGGGAGGAGCAGCAGGAGCCACGGAGTCATGGAATGGGTTGGGTTGGAAGGGACCCCCAAAGGTCATCCATTCCCTGTGCTGTAAACAGGGGCATCCACCATTGGAGGGGCTCCAACCTGAGAGCTGGGCTGGGGGAAACAGCAGGAGCCCCAGAGTCATGGAATGGGTTGGGTTGGAAGGGACTTCCAAAGGTCATCCATTCCCTTTGCAGTAAACAGGGGCATCCACCAGTGGGGGGGCTCCAACCTGAGAGCTGGGCTGGGGGAGGACCAGCAGGAGCCACAGAGTCATGGAATGGGTTGGGTTGGAAGGGACTTCCAAAGGTCATCCATTCCCTTTGCAGTAAACAGGGCCATCCACCATTGGAGGAGCTCCAACCTGAGAGCTGGGCTGGGGGAAACAGCAGGAGCCCCAGAGTCATGGAATGGGTTGGGTTGGAAGGGACCCCCAAAGGTCATCCATTCCCTCTGCTGTAAGCACAGCCATCCTCAGCTGGAGAGGCTCCAACCTGAGAGCTGGGGGAGGAACAGCAGGAACCACAGAGTCATAGAATGGGTTGGGTTGGAAGGAACCCCCAAAGGTCATCCATTCCCTCTGCAGTAAACAGGGGCATCCTCAGCTGGAGAGGCTCCAACCTGAGAGCTGGGCTGGGGGAGGAACAGCAGGAGCCACAGAGTCATGGAATGGGTTGGAAGGGACCCCCAAAGGTCATCCATTCCCTTTGCAGTAAGCAGGGGCATCCACCATTGGAGGGGCTCCAACCTGAGAGCTGGGGGAGGAACAGCAGGAGCCACAGAGTCATGGAATGGGTTGGGTTGGAAGGGACCCCCAAAGGTCATCCATTCCCTCTGCTGTAAACACGGCCATCCTCAGCTGGAGAGGCTCCAACCTGAGAGCTGGGCTGGGGGAGGAGCAGCAGGAGCCACAGAGTCATGGAATGGGTTGGGTTGGAAGGGACCTCCAAAGGTCATCCATTCCCTCTGCAGTAAGCAGGGGCATCCACCATTGGAGGGGCTCCAACCTGAGAGCTGGGCTGGGGGGAACAGCAGGAGCCATAGAGTCATGGAATGGGTTGGGTTGGAAGGGCCCTCCAAAGGTCATCCATTCCCTCTGCAGTAAAGAGGGGCATCCTCAGCTGGAGAGGCTCCAACCTGAGAGCTGGGCTGGGGGAGGAACAGCAGGAGCCACAGAGTCATAGAATGGGTTGGGTTGGAAGGGACCTCCAAAGGTCATCCAGTCCAACCCCCTCTGCACTAAGCAGGGGCATCCTCAACTGCATGAGGTTGCCCAGAGCCATCTCCACTTCCCATCTGCCTCATGTTTGTTTTTAGAAGCCTTGTGGGATTCCTTCAGTCCCCAAAGGGAGGTGGTTTAGTTGTGATCATAGAATCACAGAATTGTCAGGGTTGGAAGGGACATCAAGGCTCAGCCAGTCCCAACCCCCCTGCCATGGCCAGGGACACCTCACACCGCAGCAGGCTGCTCACAGCCACAGCCAGCCTGGCTGCAAACACCTCCAGGCAGGAGGCTGCCACCACCTCCCTGGGCAGCCTGTGCCAGGCTCTCACCACCCTCCTGGGGAACAACTTCTTCCTCACAGCCAATCTCAATCTCCCCATTTCTAGCTTTGCTCCATCCCCCCCAAGTCCTATCACTCCCTGACACCCTCACAAGTCCCTCCCCAGCTTTCCTGTAGCCCCCTTCAGATACTGGCAGGCCATAATAAGGTCTCCTTGGAGCCTTCTCTTCTCCAGAGTGAAATACTGCTGAAATGATGAAATACAGCTCTGCTGATGGGGTTCCCCATGCAGAGCTGGTTTGGGTCACAGTCCCTTCAGCCTATGGCCAGTGGGATGGGAAGTGGGCTCTGCAGGTCTGGAGGTTCAGCCTGGACTTGCTGCTGCTGAGCAGGGTCACTTCTGGGAGTGCTAACATCCAGCCATCCCAGGGAAGTGACTCACATCAGCAGCAGTGTCAGGCTTCTGGGACATGATCCATGGTGTCTAAGACGTGCAGGTGGCTGGGGAGGATGGATGACCTCCCCTCCTACCCCTCACTCCCTCTTCAGAGTCAAGGGGGGCCACCATATTCTTTGGGTCTGCTGGAATGAAATGCAGTTCTGCACTTGTCCTCTGGTTTGAAAACGCCCTTCCTCCCTCCTGGCCCGTGCTGTGCTTCCAGGGAGCTGTACACCAGCCACAGCCTCCCCCAGCTACCCCATTAAGCCAGCACACAGACAGTGGTGTGCTTCTGGAGTGGCATGAAAGGCCACACTCTAACCCCAAGCTTTGCTTAGTGCCATCTGGCACTAAAATGGGCAAGAGCCTTGCAGTCAGGCAAGGCAAGTGGGGAGGTTTTATTCTGCAGGTGATCTTCCACTAACAGCCTTTCTCCCATCCTGATTCAGTTCTATGATGCTCCAGAAGCATATGAAGAAATGTTGAAATGCCTGAACATTGTGTTTACATCCATGTTTTCCATGGAGTGTGTGCTGAAGATCATTGCCTTTGGTGTGCTGGTATGTGCCTTCCTTATGCCAACTCATTCCTCTCCACTGTCACAGGGCCATAGAATGGTAGGGGTTGGAAGGGACCTCTGGAGATCAATGAGTCCAGCCCCTCTGCCAAAGCAGGGTCACCCCAGGGCAGGTCACACAGGAATGTGTCCAGATGGGTCTTGGAAGTCTCCAGGGAAGGAAACTCCACAGCTCCTCTGGGCAGCCTGCTCCAGGGCTCCAGCACCCTCACAGTAAAGTTTGAGGTGGAACCTCCTGTGTTCCAGCTTATACCCCTTTTTCCTTGTCCTATCACTGGGCACCACTGAAGAGAGCCTGGCAGCTTCATCGTGCCCCCCACCCCTCAGATATTGATAGACATTGATCAGATCCCCTTTCAGCCTTCTCTTCTCCAGACTAAGCAGCCCCAGGGCTCTCAGGCTTTCTTCATAGCAGAGATGTCCAAGTCCCCAGACCATCCTCCCACCCTCTGTTGGCCTCTCTCCAGCAGATCCCTCTCTCTCTCTCTAGCTGAGGAGCCCAAGCTGGACACAGCATTGCAGGTGTGGTCTCAGCAGGGCAGAGGAGGGAAGAGAGCCTCCCTTGACCTGCTGGGCACACTGTGCTCGATGCACCCCAGGAGACCATTGGCCTTCTTGGCTGTGAGGGCACACTGCTGTCCCCTGGATAACTCACTGCCCACTAGGGCCCCAGGGTCTCTCTCCATGGAGCTGCTTTCCAGCAGGCCAAGCCCCGCTCCGTGCCGGTGCTTCCGAGCGTCTGCTTGACGAGCTGCATTTAAAAGCAAGCAAAGGAAGAAAGGCAGGCAGGCAGGCAGGCAGGCAGGCAAGGCTGTGTTGTGAAAGGCAAATAACCCCTGGGCCCTTCTGTGCCCCTTGTGTGTTTTTGGCAGAACTATTTCCGGGATGCCTGGAATGTCTTTGACTTTGTCACGGTGCTGGGAAGTATTACCGACATCTTAGTAACAGAGATTGCGGTAAGTACCTTGGCTCTCTTGGCTCCACCTCCCCTGTCAGGATGCTGCTCTTCCTCTCCCACCAGCCTCATTCTCTAAAGCCACCCCTGGGACTCCTCCTTGATGCTGTCCTGGGGTGAGCTGGCAGCCTGCTCTTCTGGTGGAGGGGGCCACGGCTGCCGGTCCCTAAGAGTTGCAGGCACAAAGCTGTGATGGGAACGAGCGCCCCCCCGGCGACTCTGCCAGGAGACAAGAAGCTCTCCTCCTCCTTCAGCCACCAGCTCTGCCCCTGAGCTGCATTTGCCTATTAATGGAAAAATCCTGTTGAATTTAATAGAGGGAAGAGATCCAAAGGGTTCTGCTGCAGGCTGCTGGTACAGAGAGTCAGAACTATTCCAGTTGGAAAAGCCCTCTAGGATCATCAGGTCCAACCTTCAGCCCAACACCACCACCATGGCCACTAAACCATGTCCCAGAGTGCCATGGCCACACATATTTTGAACACCTCCAGGGATGGTGGCTCCACCACCTCCCTGGGCAGCCTGTTCCAATCCCTGACCACTCTGCAGTGAAGAAAGTTCTCCTAATGTCCAAACTAAACCTCCCCTGGTGCACCCTGAGGCCATTTCCTCTGTGACCTGACCCCCAGGGAGAATCAAGTGATTCTTGCACAAGATGCAAGGTGCCTTGCAAGGCACACACACAAATCTGTCCCCTGAAGCTCCTCCCCAAGCTTGGTCATGGAGCAGAGTGAGTGTGGTAAGAGGAGTGAGAAAGGGAGAGGTGATGGGAACATAGCAACTGCCAAGACCTCTTCACCCTGGGGGAGCAGGATGAATGTGTGTCACCTGCACAAAAGCTTGTGGGGTGATTGTTAAAACAGCTTTCTAGAATCATTGAGGTTGGAAAAGACCTTTAAGATCATTGAGTCCAACCAGAACCCAACTACTGTGCCCACCAGACCATGTCCCCAAGTGCCATCCCCACAGGTTTCTTGACCACCTCCAGGGATGGTGACTCCAGCACCTGCCTGGGCAGCCAGTGCCTGAGAACCCTTGCTGGGAAGAAACTTTTCATAGTCATGGAATCATAGAATGGTTTGGGTTGGAAAAGGGTGATCTTCAAGGTCCCTTCCAACCCAAACCCCTCTATGAATCAGAGAACCATTAAGGTTGGAAAAGCTCTCTGAGATCATCCAGCCCAACCCTCAACCCAACACCACCATGGCCACTAAACCCTGTCCCCAAGAGCCACGGCCACACATCTCTGGAACACCTCCAGGCATGGGGACTCCACCACCTCCCTGGGCAGCCTGTGCCAATCCCTGACCACTCCTGCAGCGAAGAATTGTTTCCTCATCTCCAACCCAAGCCTCCCCTGGCACGAGCTGGCCAGCCCTACGATGTCAGCTGCCTCCCTGCAAACGGGTCCTGTAGGTGCCACGAAGTTTGCCATTAAATTCCAGAGGATTTTTCCATAAGGGCAGCCAGGGAAGGGCAGCAAATGTCTAACTGACAGCCTGGCAGCATCCAGGTTCTAAACTGCTCCTCTCCCAGTGCCTGTTTTAGCTGCTGATGCTCTACCTCTGTGTGATGAATGTGAACTTGACTGTGATTTCTCTCCTCAGTCTCTGGGATTTACTTGTAGATCTGGTTTGTGTGTGCTCAGAACTGTGCTCCCAGGCTTCCTTACAGGACATTCAGCTGGTGGTGAAGGCCACATTAACTGTTTCTAGCACAAAATCCCAACATGCATTGACCTCCTGGGTGTGAAAAAAAATAATAAAGCAAACCCCACAGAGCCCCAGAGTTTTGCTCCCCACACAGATCATGTTGCATCTAAGAGCTGGTGAACCCTAGCTTGGAGATTTTGGATTGCCTTCTGTTTGCAAGTGCAGGGCTTGCAGCCAGGGTGAAGTCGCCCTGACCAAACACAAGGTCTGCCAGTCCCTCCTCTGAGGGCTTAGGGGATTCACTGTGTTGTGGGCAGGTGCTGGGTGCTTGCCTCCAGCCCCCTGCCATGGGGCACATGTTCTGGCCAGGCTCAGGCACCCAACCTTTTGCCTTGATCTGGAAATGCCTGATGACATTTGGAAGTCAGCCACAAACAGAGCCTGACCCCTTCTCTTCCACCCTCTCTTCTCTTCAGCCGCTTTTGCTGGGAGGAGGCAGCACAGCCAGCTCCACGTGGTGAGGGAGCCTGTGGTCTCTGTGAGAGTCACAGAATCAGACTGGTTTGGGTTGGAAGAGACCTTTCAACATCTTCTAGCCCAACCTCCCTGCAGCCTGCAGGCACATCTGCAGCTAGATAGCCTCAGGTGTTTATAGACATGGATCAGATCTCCTCTCAGCCTTCTCTTCTCCAGACTAAACAGCCCCAGCTCCCTCAGTCCTTCTTCACAGGAGAGATGTCATAGAATCAATAAGGTTGGAAAAGACCCCAAAGATGTCTTCCTTCTCTCTAGCCTGAATCTCCCTCTTTTAGTTTCAAACCATCACCTCTTGTCCTGTCACAACAGCCCTGCTCAAAACTCTGTCCCCAGCTTTCTGCTCAGCCCTTGAAGCACTGCAAGGCCACCAGAAGGTCTCCCTGCAGCCTTCTCTTCTCCAGGCTGCACAACCCCAACTCTCTCAGCCTGGCCTCCCAGCAGAGGGCTTCCAGCCCTGCCAGCACTGCTGTGGCCTCCTCTGGCCCTGCTCCAACAGCTTCATTTCTCTCCTGTGCTGAGGACTCCAGAGCTGGCCCCAGCACTGCAGGTGGAGTCTCAGCAGAGCATAGCAGAGGAGATACTGGTATCTTCTCCTTCAGGAAGATGTCTCCTTCACAACACCCAGCCCACAGTCTCCTTTATTAGATTCTTGCCCTCTACAGGTATTCTGCAGGCAGCAAGCAGCCATCAGTGCTGCCCCTTTTGCTGTGTGGCAGGGAGGATCTCTGCTCTGCCAGCCTCTCCCTCCAGCTCCTTGGCAAGGATGTCTGGCTCCTGGAGAACTGGCTGTGGACTGGTCAGGTTGGGCTGTGCCATGGCCCTGGAACTAGGGCAAAGCTAGAGAAGCTCTGGGGCTGTGTGTGCCCAGCTCCAGCTCTTTGCTAGCAGCAGCTGTCCCTTGGCACTGCTGGCCAGCTCTGAAGGGTAGGAGAGGCAGTGTGCAGGCAGAGATTCCCCATCCCTCTCCTGGTCTCTGGGCCAGAGAGAAAATGTTCTCCCAAATACCTTGTGTGAGCTGGCAGGAAGTGATGCAGTGAGCTCAGGAGAGCTGCAGTGCTGCCATCACCCTCCCTTCCACAGCAGTTTCTCTGGAGTCCAGCATCACAGCAGCAATTTGGAGATGCCTTTGCAGAGGACTGTGAATTACCTCTAAGGCCAGCCAGTAAGGCCCAGTAGGGGTGAGCTGCCAGCACCTCTACGCTGTTCCATCATCCTCCCAGGTGCTAATGGAGAGGCTTCTGCTTTATGAGTAACTAGATCCACTAATGGAACCTTAAAGAGGACTTTCTGATGCAGTTCAACAGCTTCCCTGGCTGTGTGTGCAACACCAAGCTGCTCACAAACATCTCCTTAGTACAGAAGCTGTGCATCCCCCAGCTCCACTCCAGCCTCTGCTCCCCTGCCTCAGTCCACCCATCTCCCATCCCTTTCAGCTCTGCTCTAAGATCTTTTCTGCAGCATTTCTCTGGGGCCATCACATCTCCTTTCCATATTTTCCTTGGCAGACAGAGGGTGCAAAGAGGTCCTCCCCATCTTCTTGCTGGACTTGTTTTTCAAAGCTGCTTTCAGCCAGCTCCTCTCTGATGTCTCCAGGCCACTGCTGCACACTCATCCTCGAGGAACAGCTTCTGCAGCCACCCCTGTATGCAGCCCTGAGCCACACACCTCCATCCTGCAGCCTCAGCCAGGGACAGTGGGCTGGGAGCTCAAAGGCATGGTGCAGAGCTTGCAGAGGGAGGTGTTAGGAGCTTGAAGTTGTGACAGTGATGTACAGGTCTTGGGATCACTTCTTCATGACCTGAGTGGGAGTTAGCAGTGGGGCCCCAAGGGTGGTGTTTGGAACAGGTTTGTTACTGGCAGCAAATGACAGCAGCTGACAGGATGGGGGAAAGTTCATCCTGCTTCAGCCACTGGCATGTGCTGGAGGTGCTCTTGTACCAGGATCTGTGAGCCTTCCTCTCATTCCTGTCCTGAGAGCAGCCTGTGGCATGTAGGGTGGAAAATGAGCAGAAGGGTCCAGAGCTCTGCTCCAGTCCCATTTGGTTGGCTGCAGCACATTGATTCTAACCCAGGGAATGTCAGGGGAAACCCAAGGAGTCCCCAAACTGCCTGGCAGCAGCCAGGAACTGTTTTGCTGCCTGGAAAGTGGCAGAGTGCTTGTAAATCCTGGACAGTGCTTGTGCATCCTGGGAGAGTTTCACTTTAAACCATCTTTGTAAGAGACAACCTGCTATTTTGGTTGGTGCAGCTCCACTTTGAGCCACTTAAATCCTTCTGGTATTTGGAATCAACTGACTCAAGTGTAGCCAAGGGCTGACAGACCCAAGGCAGTGATGGTGAGGATGCTGCTTGCACACAGCAGGGAGCGAGGTGAGGACCTGTGGGTGCCTCACCTGCAGGGCACAGATCAGGCCTGTGGCCTCAAGTCTTCAATCCCTCTGCCTCTGCCCAGCCACTCCTTGCCCTCTCTATTTCCAGGTAGGGTAGAGTCCTAGCTAAGGCTTGAGGCGAGCATCCACTGCACAGAACTCCACAGCTAGTGCTGAAACCCACTTCAGCTCTGCCTTGGTGCTTGACCATGGGGGCAGCAGCTCCCAGCACTGCGTCCCGGCCAAAGGGAAGAGCAGATCTGTGCCCAGCACAGCTCAGAGCTGGGACCCCCGCAGCAGATGCCCTCTTCTCCACTTGCCTTCCCCAGCTCAAGCCTCTCCTCTGCTGATGGGCAGCTGTGGGCCTAGCTGGGGCAGCCATGGGCCTAGCTGGGGCAGCCGTGGGCCTAGCTGGGGCAGCCAGGGGCCTAGCTGGGGCAGCCAGGGGCCTAGCTGGGGCAGCCAGGGGCCTAGCTGGGGCAGCCGTGGGCCTAGCTGGGGCAGCCAGGGGCCTAGCTGGGGCAGCCGTGGGCCTAGCTGGGGCAGCCAGGGGCCTAGCTGGGGCAGCCAGGGGCCTAGCTGGGGCAACCAGGGGCCTAGCTGGGGCAGCCCCCATTAGTCCTTCCCAGGACATTGAACCCAGTAATTACCCCCTGGCACCGCAGGGTTTCTCAAGATGACAAGCCCAGGTGACAGCCACAGCACAAACCCCACCAGCAGTCTACATCTCTCCCCATGACAGCCACCCAGCTGCCTGTGGAGGGAGGGCACCTTCTGGGTAAGGCTCTGAGAGCAGGCTCACAATCGGCTGCTGCAGCAGCACCGCCGCCTCTCCCCATGGCTCTACCGTGCAGCTCTGAGTGTTCTCCAAGCTAAACCACCTGGGTGGCCTCACCTTGAGGGGCTCGGCTTCCACCAGCCTTGTTGCCTTGGTGTCCTTTTAACCCACTGTCCAGTGAAGACAGAAAGGGAAAGAAATGTGTTAATTGCTTTGATTTGATTTTCTAACCATGTCATATGTGATTTACTTTGTGAATGCAGTGCAATATCTATCTCTATATCTATTTTTTTTTATCTTCTCAGGCAAAAGTTAAAAAGCCCAACCCCCATCTGTTTGGCTTTTTTCCCCCCTCCCCTCTCACTGATTGAGGTGGCATTAAGGAGAAGGTGTCCTTGGGGACACAGAGGCAAACTGCCAGCGAGCTTTTAATGCCTGGGAAGATAAAAAAAACCCAACAAACACCAAACCACAACCCCCAAACACATACTGGAAAGTGTTTGTGAACTGTCTCACCCCACCCCCCACCCCCCACCCCAATTTGCATTGCCCTCCCAAATGCAAATAACTGCCTTGCACTGTCTGTGTTACCCTGAGGAGCTCGGGATCTGTTTTGGTTTGAAGCCGGTTTGATTTGATAGAGTTAGCAGAAATTAACTCTCCCCTTCCCCCTCCCTCCTTCCCTCCCTAACCCCTTCCTCTCCCTTTCCCCCCAAACCCCTTCCTCCCCAGTAAGTCCAAACAGGTTTTTTTTCCAGTGAAATTTTCAGAGTTTCCTTTTTTGGCTTGTCCTGATTACTCATTTTCTCTCTTTTTTTTTCTTCTTCTCTTTCTTTTTTTCTTCTTCTTTTTTTTTCCCTTTCCTTCCCTTTTTGTTTCCCTCTTTTGTTCTTTTTTATCCCTTCATTTTTTCCCCTTTTTGTTTCCCTCTTTTGTTCTTTTTATCCCTTCATTTTTTTCCCCTTTTTGTTTCCCTGGTTTGGTTCTCTTTTTTCCTTCTTTTTTCTTGTTTTTTTTTTTTTTTTTCCCCCCTTTTGGTTTCCCTCTTTTGTTCTTTTTTTCCTTCCTTTTTCTTCTTCCCCCCCCTTTTTGTTTGCCTCTTTTGTTCTCGTTTTCCTTCCTTTTTCCTTCTTCCCCCCTTTTTGTTTCCCTAGTTTTGTTCTTGTTTCCTTCTTTTTTTTCCCTCTTTTTCCCCCCCTTTTTTGTTCCCCTGTTTTGTTCTCTTTTTTCCTTCTTTTTTTCTTGTTTTTTCCCCTTTCCCCCCCTTTTGTTCTTTTTTCCTTCTTTCCCCCTTTTTGTTTCCCTATTTTGTTCTCTTTTTTCCCTTCTTTCTTGTTCTTTCCCCCCCCTTTTTGTTTCCCTGTTTTGTTCTTTTTTTCCCTTCCTTTTCTTCACTTCCCATTTTCCCCCCTGTTTTGTTCTTTTTTTCTTGTTTTTTTCCCCCTTTTTGTTTCCCTGCTTTGTTCTTTTTTTTCCTTCCTTTTCTTCTTTTATTTTCCTTCCCCCTGTTTTGTTCTTTTTTCTTCTTTTTTCCCCCTTTCCCCCCTGTTTTGTTCTTTTTTTCCTTCTTTTTTTCCTCTTTTAAATTTCCCTGTTTTATTCTTTTTATCTTCTTTTTTCCCCTTTCCTCCCCCCCCCTTTTTATTTCCCTGTTTTGTTCTTTTTTTCCTTCTTCCCCCCTCTTTTCCTCCCCTTTTTGTTTCTCTGTTTTGTTCTTTTGATTCTCTGTTTTGTTCTTTTGTTTCCCACTTTTGTTCTTTGGTTTCCCACTTTTGTTCTTTTCCCCCTTCTTTTTTTCTTGTCCCCCCCCCCTCCTTTTTGTTTCTGTTTTGTTCTTTTGTTTCTCTGTTTTGTTCTTTTGTTTCTCTGTTTTGTTCTTTTGTTTCTCTGATTTGTTCTTTTTCCCCTTCTTTTTTCCTTGTCCCCCCCCCCCCTTTTTGTTTCTGTTTCATTCTTTTGATTCTCTGTTTTGTTCTTTTGCTTCCCTGATTTGTTCTTTTTCCTCTTCTTTTTTTTCTTGTCCCCTCCTCCTTTTTGTTTCTGGTTTGTTCTTTTGTTTCTCTGTTTTGTTCTTTTGTTTCTCTGTTTTGTTCTTTGTTTCCCACTTTTGTTCTTTGGTTTCCCACTTTTGTTCTTTTTCCCCTTCTTTTTTTCTTGTCCCCTCCTCCTTTTTGTTTCTGGTTTGTTCTCTTGTTCCTTTCGGTTTGTTCTTTTGTTTCCCTGTTTCGTTCTCTTTCCCTCCCCCCTTCTTTTCTTCTTGGTTTCCCCTTTTTCTTGTTTCCCTGGTTTGTCCTTTTCTTCCCCCTGGTTTGTCCTTTTCTTCCCCTGGTTTGTCCTTTTCTTCCCCCTGGTTTGTCCTTTTCTTTCCCTTCTCCACCTGCTGCCTCACCGCCATCCAACCAACACCCACCGCGAACACCATGCCTCCGTCTGTGTGTCGTGCGCCTGCTGCTCCAACCTCAACCCCGACCAACCAAACCCACCGCCACCGAAACCAACCACCCCAAACCAAACCAAAACACCCCCCTCCCCCCCACAAAAAATACCAACCAACCAACCCCCAACCAACCCCAAATCTTCTCAATAACCTGGCAAAATATCCACCCCTGGCAACGTCCCACGTAGGACACGGTTGGTTTCATTGAATTTAAACAATTCTTTTTTCCAACTCTTTCCCTTTTTCTTTTTCCTCCCCTCCCCCCCTCTTTGTTTTGTCCAATTCCTCTCCTTTTTGGTTTAATTTTTCTTCTCTTTGGGTTTGGTTTTTATTTTTTTTGCTTTGACTTTTTCCTCCTCTTTCCCCCCCCCCTCTTTGTTTTGGTGTTTGCCCTTCTCTCTTTTCGTTTGGGTTTTGTCTTTTCCTTGGATGAGGTTTTCCTGTTGCACTGGTGGGGAAACAAACCACCACCACCACCACCACAACAAACCACCAACCACAACCACAACGACAGCAACAAAAGCCTCACTGCAGTGTGCCTCAAAATGTGGCTTCTGTTCTGCATCTTCTTCCCCTTGGCTAATTGGTGCCTGGAGGCAACCCCAGTCACCTCCAGTGGTAAAGGGGAGACTGCCACTTAGCTTTATTTTTGGTGGGGGAATCAAGAGAAGGATTGGATGAGAATAGGAGGGAAAGATGCTTCTGGATGGTCTGGAGTAGAGAAGGTTAGCTGGCTGGCTGGGAGAATCCCTTCATGTTGTGAGAGCTCAGCTCTCAGAAACTGGGTTTGTTTTTCCTTCCTGATGAGGTGTTCTGCAGAGGGAAGCAGAACATTTAAGAGCCTCAGAGGTATTTTAAGCCCAGAGTTTACATTCTGCTGGAAGGCCAAAATGCCTCTTGCAGTGATCACAGCCTTGCTTCCCTCAAACCAAAAGAGATGTTGTAGGGCAGAGTGGTTTTTTATTCCACTCTGAAAAATCCTTTGTGAAACCAGCAGCATGCAGAAGCATTTTGCCACCACAGTGGGCACAGAGTCCAAAAGCAAACAACTCAAGAGAAATGGATAATGGACAGGGCTAAACCCAGGGGGGGGACCAGATCCCCCTGGGAATTCAGTGCCTAATTCCAAGGATGCTTTTGAAACTATGGGCTTTTGTGCATCTTAAACCTTACATCAAGCAAAAGAGGATGAATAAAGAAAAACACAGGCTAGCAATAGCTATATTCTTCCATTGTTAATTATGTTGATTCTGGCTGATAAAGGAGACCATGAGCCTATCAAAAATTCTTGCTTGGCCACCTGCTAGCAGCTCTTGCATCTGGCCCAGCATCTGGATTTCCTGTTGCACAGCTGCTGTTAGGAAATAAATCAGGGTGGGGCTTCACCACAGGCCACAAGTAGGCTCCATGCACTCTTCATGGAGGGTCACAGGAGAGGGGTTCTGCTAGGAAGCGGCAAAGAAGAAGAGGGCAGTATGAAAATGAAATGTTTGCCAGGGGCAGGCTTGAGAAGGGAGTCCTCTGTGTGTGCTGCTGCAGCTGGAAGCCTTGCAGGTTGACACAGATTGCATCAGGCTGGAAGGGAGCCTCAAAGGTCATCTTGTCCAACCGCCAAGCATTCAGCAGGGACACCTCCAACTGCATCAAACCTGATCTTGAATGTCTCCAGGGATGGGACCTCAACCATATCCCTGGGCAACCTGTTCCAGTGTCTCACCACCCTCACTGTGCAGAACCTCCTCCTGATGTCCAACCTAAATCTCCCCTGCTGCAGTTTCAAACCACTGCTCCTTGTCCTACCACTACAAGCCCTTCTAAACAGTCCCTCCTCAGCCTTCCTGTGGATCCACTTCAGATACGGAAATGCAGCTCCAAGCTGTGAGGATGTCTCTGGAGATTTCACCTTCTGCACCTCTGTGCTCTGGCATCAGCTGCTCACATGAAAACAGACCCAAACCCCTCAGTTTACATCCATTTGGCTTGTTTATGGCCTTGCCACTGCCCATGCTGCAGTTGAAAGGTTTGGAATGCTCAGGCTGTTGTTTGTTAGGTTTGCAGTCTCTGTGGTCATACCTGCAGCTCCAGGCTCCTTCCATCACTTGACATCAAAGTTAGACCTTTGGAACAGCAAGTTAGACCTTTGGAACAGCAAGTTAGACCTTTGGAACACCAAGTTAGACCTTTGGAACACCAAGTTGTCCTCAGGAGCCAGCCTCTTCCTTCTCCTCCTGTTGATGGCAGCCTACAGTGGAGTCTTCTTCTCTAGAGCCTTTCAAGCTCCACGTGGATGTGTCCCTGTGTGAACTGCCCCAGGTGATCCTGCTCTGGCAGGAGGATTGGACTTGATGAGCTCCAGAGACGCCTTTCCAACCTTCCCACTCTGTGATTCTACAACAGAAACCCCAAAGTTGGAAGGTAACAGTGAAGAAGGAGAGATCTGGGCATCACACACATCATGCAACCAGTTTTCCCAGTGCTGCTGGCTCAGGGTGAAGGGATATGATGAGATGTGGTGTTGCATGATGTGATAGGATATGGCAATGTGACAAGCCATGCCTGTAATGGCAGAGTCCCCAAGGCACAGACAAATGTGGCAAAAATCTTCAGCCTCTTCAAATCATCAAGGGTTGCCCCCATGCTTCAGAGGAAGCCAAGATCCTGTGCAAGAGTCAGGAACTTGGACATCTGAAAGGGAAGACAACCAGTTCCTTGTCAGCAGTTCCTCAGGCTGGTTCTTCTTGATGTCAGATGAGGAGGACTTCCAAAGCTTCCTGAATGCTCCCATTCCTGCCTTGGTTGGATTTCTCTTCCCACAGCTCTGGCTGAGTCTTTCATTCTGAGGACAGGAATCTGAAGTTTCAAGGTTCCTGGTGGTGTTCTGCAAGTGGGCTGCAGGAAGCAGCCAGGGATGAAGAGCTCAGCACCTGGCAGAAGTAATGCTCTGCAGCAGCATAACATAACATAACCTCCTCCCCCAACTCCTGCAGGGCACCTCCAGACATGGCATAAGCCTCTCATATTGCCACTCCAGGTTCAAAAATCCAAAGCACTAAACCCACCCAGCTGCTGCTCTGCCACTGATGTGCAGAACAGAGCTCCTGTGTTGGGGAGGAAACCACCCTGCTGCTGAAGATATTGGAGGAAGAGATCTGGGCAATGGCTCCGTGCCCTGTTCTTCATGGCTCCCCTACTTGCCAGCATGGAAAGCATCCTGAGTAGCCTGTTCCAGCATGTTAGAGCCCTCTCAGTGAAGAAGTTTCTTCTCATATCCAACCTAAACCTCCTCTCTTGCAACTTGAGGACATTTCTCTTCATCTTATCACTTGTTCCTTGGGAGAAGAGACCAACACCAACTTGGCTCCAACCTCCCTTCAGGGAGTGGTGGAGAGCCAGAAGGTCTCCCCTCAGCCTCCTTTTCTCCACACTAAACACCCCCAGCTTCCTCAGCTGCTCCTCACCAAACCTGCTCTCCAGACCCTTCCTCAGCTTTGTTGCCTTTGTCTGGACCCACTCCAGCTGCTCAATGTCCTTCTTGGAGCGAGAGCCCCAAAACTGAATGCAGGACTCAAGGTGTGGCCTCAGCAGTGCCCAGAACAGGAGGACAATCACTTCCCTGATCCTGGTGGTCACACTATTCTGGATGCCAGCCAGGAGGCATCACTTGACTTGAGCTTTGGTCATGTTCCTGTGGTGGGAAGCTGTGGCTGCTCCCAGCCCCCCCAGGGCTGGCTGGGTGTCTGGGTGCCTTCAGCTCCAGAGCTCCCTCTTTGAGGAAAACGTTGTCAGGCCTGGAGGAAAGGTTTTTTTTCTGAGATCATTTGCTGGTCCTCAGGTAGATGATAAAATCAGAAAGCCTCTTGTGAGCACCAGCCAGCCTTCAGCACCTGTGCAACAGCAAAGCAAACAGAAAGCTGGAAAGCAAGACCTTGATAGCCCAGCCCATGGTTCTACCTGTGCCATGCTCCAGAGGTGGCAGGGTTGGAGGAGAAGCGATGCAAAACGCTGCCCTACACCAGAAATACGGCAGTGTGGAGTCTCCCCTTTAGCTGCATGCAATTCCAGTAGCTGCCTGGAGAGCTGAGGTGTTGAAGGGCAGGTTTTCTCTGTGCTGTGCTGAGGGTTACACACGTGGAGCCCTTCCCCACCCCCATCCTGGGCCGTGTGTAATTTGGCGTCCCTAGGAGCAGCGCAGAGAATGTCCTTCTAACAGCGTGCAAGGGCTGGTGACAGGGGACTTCCCTGGGCTGGGAGGGAGTCCTAGCTTCTGAGACTGGTTTGGGTTGGAAGGGACCCTAAAGATCATCTAGCTCTAACCCCCTGCCATGGGCAGGGACACCTCCCACCAGCCCAGCTTGCTCAAGGCCTCACCCGCCCTAGCCCGGAACACCTCCAGGAAGGCAGCAAACACAACTTCCATGGGCAACCTGCTCCTGATTCACCACCCTCCCTGTCAAGAATCTCTGCCTAAATCTTCAGGCTAAATCTCCCCTCCTCAAGCTTCAATCCATTCTCTCCCATCCTGTCTCCACAAAGCCCTGGTAAAAGGGATTCCTCATGAGCTGAGCCCTTCCCTGCCCTTTAGGGAATGGCAGCACCTGATTCCAACAGGGAGGGTCAAATCTCAAGGAGTTGGGGCTGGGTTACAGACAGAAGTGTGGAGTTCTGACCCCCAGTTTCACACTGCACATGTACAAACTGTCCCATGGAAAGGCCCAGGGACAGCCTGTGCTCAATGGGACCTTGCAGTCAGGCCAGATCAAAGCAGTCACTAAGCATCACATCAGCTCTGGAGATCATAGCAAGGTCTGACCAAAGCCATGTCCTTGCTGTCAGGCTGCAGTAAGGTGGGAAGAGGGAGACAGGCCAGGTTCATCCCCAGGGAGATGGATCCTGCAGCACTGCCTGTCTCCTTGGAGGGGTGTTAGCTTGGTGCAAGGACAAGAGCTGGCTTGAAGGTAACCATTGAAACATTACACCTAAGGTCCGAGCCTGCTCCCACTGGTGGGGAGACTTTCCCTGGTTCAAATGGGCTCTGGGTTAAACCTCTGCCCTGCAGCACCCTGCCGAGGTGTTAGCAGCCAGCACAGGGACCCAGGCTGCTGCGGAGCAGGTAGTGACGGGATCCTCTCATCCGGCCATGGGCTGCCCCCTGGCCCTGACCCACCCAGGTGAGTCGAGCTGGGATTTTAGGAAGGGCACAGAGGTGAGGTGAAAAAGGAGCCTGGTGGCACTGAGAGCTGCACCAGGGGGCTTTAGCACCTGTTTCCCAGACCTTGACCAGCCCAGGGGAGTCCTTGCTTGTGCTTGGCCTGCCGGAGCTGCTCTCTGTTGCTGACTGGAATGAGCTCAGTGGTGTCTGCTCTTTCATTGAACATTTCTGTGCTTCTCTCTTTTCTCTTTAGTTGAGGACTGAGCCTGAGATATGCTCTGTGCCTAACTCTGAGCTGCTTGCCTTTGGGTTTTTGGTTTTGTTTTGGTTTTATTTTGGTTTGTTTGTGTGGTTGTTGTTTTTTTTTTAACATGAGAGAAAACTGAGTGCATGCCTGGGACTGATTTCTTGAACTCTTTTGATGGGATTGGTGGAATGCAATTGCTGATGGCCCCAAAAACTGAGCTGGCATTTAAAGAAATCAAGAGATCCAACAAGCCCCCCCCTCCCCCCCCACCCCCCTCCCCTAAATTCAGGATGAGCTCTGCAGCCAAATGAGCAAGAAATGTGGGTCAGTTTAATATGACTGGGTGTCTTCTAGTCAAATACTATTACAAAGCAAAGACCTTTCCTGCTCTTCTTTGCCAACAAGAGCTCCCCATGACTGTATTTTCTGCTCTGCTGCTTGACAGTTTAAAGTGGGATGCAGTCTCTCTTTACCTAACTCAGTCAGCCACGTGGCTGGGACCAGAGATAAACAAATCAGTGAATCAGAACCTCTGTGGAATAGGGGAGGCTATATTTTTTCCCCCATCTCCTTAAAAAACAGGAGGGCAAGAGGGATCTGGCTTCTGCATGTTTTGTTTTGGAAAGAACCCTCTCTAGATTAGCTCATTGGGGCAAGAAACCTCTTTTCCCTGAGGACGAAAAAAAACCACCCCACCCCCAAGCCAACCCCCCCAAAAAAGGGGGTGGGGTGGGGAGAATCAACCAAAACCACTGGAAATCCAAATCTGCCTCCAGCAGTCCTTTGATCCACCTGGGAAGGCACATTGAACAATGCCTAAAACAATCAGCAGGTTCCTAAGGCCCCCTCCTGCTGCTGAGCCTCTCTGATTGATTCGCTGCCATTGAGCTTTCTTCCAAGCAGTCTTGCTGATGCCATTCCTCCTTGACTGAGCCTGTCCAGTCACACCTTGTGCTCCAAAGGTTTAAAACCTCCAGCTTAAAATACATCCTCATTCCTTCCAGGATGTTTCAATCATCACTGGGCAATGCCTCTCTTTGTTATTCAACCTTTTGCCCACCCAGTCTTGGCTTGAGTTCAGCTCCTCCAGGAGCTGGCCAAGGCTCATTCTGTGTTAAATGGTTGTGTGGCACCAGGGCTTCTCCCTGAGGAGAGT
>JAAWVA010000035.1:239821-268952 GCA_015227895.2 Colaptes auratus | reverse complement strand
GGTGAGGAAACATTGCATGACCAAAAGGGTTGTCAAGCCCTGGAAGAGGCTGCCCAGGGCAGTGGTGGAGTCCCCATCCCTGGAGACATTCCAAAGATGTGACACTGAGGGACATGGCTTAATGGTGAGCTGCTAGTGCTGGGTGAAGACCTTGAAGGTCTCTTCCAAGCCAAATGATGAGGATACCTCCCTTGGCATTGTTTTGATTTTTCCACACAACTCTTGGTTTCTGACCAGGACATGCCAAGGGGTCACCTGCCCAGCTGAGGAAGGAAGGGAATACACAGAATCACCAAGGTTGGAAGAGACCTCAAAGATCATCCAGTCCAACCTGTCACCACAGACCTCATGACTACAACCATAGTATCATAGTATGAGTCAGGGTTGGAAGGGACCACAAGGATCAGCTAGTTCCAACCCCCCTGCCATGGGCAGGGACACCCCACACTAGAGCAGGCTGGCCAGAGCCTCATCAGCCTGGGCTTAAACACCTCCAGGACAGGGCCTCAACCACCTCCCTGCACAAACCCATTCCAGGCTTCACCACTCTCATGGGAAGAACTTCCTCCTCCCCTCCAGCCTGAATCTCCCCACCTCCAGCTTCATTCCATTCCCCCTAGTCCTATCACTGCCTGAGATCCTGAGAAGTCCTTCCCCAGACTTCAGGCAGTTGGAGAGAGCAATGAGGTCTCCCCTGAGCCTCCTCTTCTCCAGGCTAAGCAACCCCAGCTCCCTCAGCCTCTCCTCACAGGGCTGTGCTCCAGACCCCTCCCCAGCTTTCTTGCCCTTCTCTGGACACCTTCAAGTCTCTCAATGTCCTTCTTAAACTGAGGAGCCCAGAGGATCTCCTCTGAAAGATTCCAGGTCAAATTCTGCTTTTGCACAAAAGCAAAGTTTAAAATCCCACTGGAGTGGAAGCAGAGTGGATTTAGGCTGGCAAGGGAGGACTAGCACCATTTCATAGGGTCATAGAATGCATTGGGTTGAGAGGAAACCCCTAAAGGTCGTCTTGTCCAAACCCCCTGCAGTCAGCAGGAGCATCCCCAACTCGATCAGGTCGCTGAGAGCCTCATCAAGCTTGACCTTGAATGTCTCCAGCAATGGAGCCTCCAGCACCTTCCTGGCAACCTGTTCCAACGCTCCACCACCCTGATGGTAAAGAACTTAGTCATAGAATCATAGAATCAATAAGGTTGGGAAAGACCTCAGAGATCAGCAAGTCCAACCTGGCACCCAACACCTCCTGACAGCTAAACCATGGCTCCAAGTGCCACATCCAATCCCCTCTGGAACACCTCCAGGGATGGGGACTCCATCACCTCCCTGGGCAGCACATTCCAATGGCTAACAACTCTCTCTGGGAAGAACTTTCTCCTCACCTCCAGCTTAAACTTCCCCTGGCACAGCTTGAGACTGTGTCCTCTTGTTCTGGTGCTGCTTGCCTGGCAGAAGAGACCAACCCCCACCTAGCTACAACCTCCCTTCAGGGAGTTGTAGAGAGCAAGAAGGTCTCCCCCGAGCCTCCTCTTCTGCAGGCTAAGCAACCCCAGCTCCCTCAGCCTCTCCTCACAGGGCTGTGCTCAAGGCCTCTTCTTCCTAATGTCCAAAACACTTCTTAACATCCAAACGCCCAGGAACTCCTTCCTTAATGAAACTTCTGACAGAGAGAGGAAAATCATTTTCCTCCTACCTCCAACCCCTCTGTTTCCACATGTCAGCCTGACCCCAGCAGCTCCAGAACTCAGCACGCAGCCCACCAGGGAGGCTGACGTGCTTCCCGACGTACTTTGGGCTCCCCTGGTGAAGGAAGGCAGCAGCTCCTGGTGTGTGTAGCTGCTGCTGGGCACTGTCAGGTTCTGTGACCGTGTGGAGCCCCCAGGGCAGGCAGTGTCCGGGTGGCACAGTGGGAGCTGCCGGGAAGGGTTTGCAGCTCGGAGCTCTGCAGGGGATCAGCTCCTGCCAGGGGGGGCTGCTGCCTGTGTCTGCCTAAGAGACCAAACCTGACCTAAATGCTCACAGTGGTGGGGATGAGGGCAGCCAGGCAGCTGGGAAGGAATCTTTCAGTCACAGAATCACTTAGGTTGGAAGAGACCAAGATCAACAAGTCCAACCATTAACCCAGCACAGCCAGGTCACCACTAAACCTCAGCACCTCATCTACACAGCTTTCTGATTCAACCCAGAAGTGAGTGAGCATAGAATCAATAAGGTTGGAAGAGACCTCAAACACCATCAAGTCCAACCTGTCTCCCAACACCTCATGACTACAAAGCCATGGCTCCAAGTGCCACATCCAGTCCCCTCTTGAACACCTCCAGGGATGGGGACTCCACCACCTCCCTGGGCAGCACATCCCAATGGCTAACAACTCTCTCTGGGAAGAACTTTCTCCTCACCTCCAGCCTAAACCTCCCCTGGCACAGCTTGAGACTGTGTGCTCTTGTTCTGGTGCTGCTTGCCTGGGAGAAGAGACCAACCCCCACCTGGCTACAACCTCCCTGCAGGGAGTTGGAGAGGGCAAGAAGGTCTCCCCTGAGCCTCCTCTTCTGCAGGCTAAGCAACCCCAGCTCCCTCAGCCTCTCCTCCCAGGGCTGTGCTCCAGACCCCTCCCCAGCTTTGTTGCTCTTCTCTGGACACCTTCCAGCCAGTCAGCATCCTTCCTAAACTGAGGGGCCCAGAACTGGACACAGGACTCAAGGTGTGGCCTAACCAGTGCAGTGTACAAGGGCACAATGACCTCCCTGCTCCTGCTGGCCACACTCTTCCTGATGCAGGCCAGGATGCCATTGGCCCTCCTGGCCGCCTGGGCACACTGCAGGCTCATGTTCCATTATCTACAAAGCCAGAGCATGGAGAAGAACCCCAGCTGCCTACTCCCCTTGCACCATCCTGTGCTCCATCTCCAGGGGACAGGCACCAATGGGATGCAAAGCTCAGGCTCCCCTGCAGAGCCTGAGGAAAGGAAAGGAAAGCCCACAACAAACCATCAGCCAACCGGGATGGACACAGCTTCTCCATCAGTGCCTGCACTGAGCCCCTCAGAGCCAAACCAGAAAGAAAAACCTCCTAATTCAGAGTGGATGTGGTGAGGAGGAAAGCTGAGGATTCAGGGCTGGAAATCAGCACAGTGCAGAGGAGGCACTCAGAACCTGCTGGCTCTGACACAAGATGTGTCACTCCTGGAGGGCTTTGTTCTTCAGTTGGGTTCCAAGAGCATACATCAGCCTTTGAATAATCTCTGAGGTGCTAAAGCTTCCTCTGTACCTCACTCATGGCTAAGTCAAGGTGCTGCCAGGTACATACACCAGTGAGAAGCTGGAGAAACCAAGCCATGCAGGTACTAACTGAATCTGTTTTGCTAACATCCCTCCTGTGTGAAGCAGACACTGGAATTTCTCCACACAGAATTGTCAGGGTTGGAAGGGAGCTCAAGGCTCAGCCAGCTCCAACCCCCCTGCCATGGGCAGGGACACCTCACACTACAGCAGGTTGCTCACAGCCACAGCCAGCCTGGCTGCAAACACCTCCAGGCAGGAGGCTTCCACCACCTCCCTGGGCAACCTGTGCCAGGCTCTCACCACCCTCATGGGGAACAATTTCTTCCTAACATCCATTTCTGGTTTTGCTCCATCCCCCCCAGTCCTATCAGTGCACAAGATCTTAAAAAGTCCCTCCCCAGCTTTCTTGGAGCCCCCTTTAGACACTGGAGGACCACAATTAGGTCTCCTCAGAGCCTTCTCCTTCCAGACTGAACAGCCCCAGCTCCCTCAGTCTGTCCTCACAGCAGAGCAGCTCCAGCCCTCTGCTCCTCCTCGTGGCCCTTCTCTGGACACCTTCCAGCACCTCCAGAGCCTTCCTGGCACAGAGGCTCCAGAACTGGACACAGCACTCTGGGAGTGGTCTCAGCAGGGTGGAGCAGAGGGGGAGAATCCCCTCCCTGGCCCTGCTGGCTCTGCCTCTCTTGCTGCAGCCCAGGATGAGATCCATCCTTAACACTGACACAGGCAGCAGAGGTGATTGCCAGAAGGCTACAACACACAGCCACCCACTGGCTTTTGGTTACCACAGAAGCCAAGGAGCAGGATGTTCTGAAGCAATGCCTGCAGCCTTTCTTCCTGCTACAGCAAAAAGGCAGAGCAGTAAAATAAGACTAAAAATCAGCAAACACATGAAGCACCATAAACCCCCCCCCAGAAAACGTGGAGCCTGCTTGCAAGCTCATTACCCAAACCAGCTGAGAACATCAGGAGCAAGTGACAACGTGCATAAAGCCTGCTGCAGGGAGTGGAAGGAAAGCAGCAGAGCAGGTTGGTCCCTCTGGGGACAGTGTTCAGGGCTTTCAGAGTCAAAGTGGCAGCAACTGGAGGGAATGTGTCACCTGCCTGTCCCTTTTGATTATGTGATGCTGGCTCCCTGCAAGCTCCTACAGCAACTGAGCACAGACATATGTGACAGCTTCTGCTCTCCTGTTGCTCTGCTCTCATCTCCTTGCAGAGGAGAGCTTTTGAACCTCTGTGGCATCCTGGCCTGCATCAGCAATAGTGTGGCCAGCAGGAGCAGGAGTGTGGCCAGCAGGCTGCAGCAGCCTGTTGGAAGAGCTTGGTGCATCTCCCCAGAAAGCTCCAGAGGAGATGCAGCTCATACTGGTAGATAGCCAGCTGAACAGGAGCCAGCAGTGTGCCAAGGCAGCCAACAAGGCCAAGGGCATCCTGGCCTGCATCAGAGAGAGTGTGGCCAGCAGGAGCAGGGAGGTCATTGTGCCCTGTGCTCAGCACTGCTTAGGCCACACCTTGAGTCCTGTGTCCAGTTCTGGGCTCCTCAGTTTAAGAAGGACATTGAGAGACTTGAAGGTGTCCAGAGAAGGGCAACAAGGCTGGGGAGGGGTCTGGAGCACAGCCCTGTGAGGACGAGGCTGAGGGAGCTGGGTTGCTTAGCTGCAGAAGAGGAGGCTCAGGGGAGACCTTCTTGCTCTCTCCAACTCCCTGAAGGGAGGCTGTAGCCAGGTGAGGGTTGGTCTCTTCTCCCAGGCAAGCAGCACCAGAACAAGAGGACACAGTCTCAAGCTGTGCCAGGGGAAGTTTAGGCTGGAGGTGAGGAGAAAATTCTTCCCAGAGAGAGTTGTTAGCCACTGGGATGTGCTGCCCAGGGAGGTGGTGGAGTCACCATCCTTGGAGGTGTTTAGGAGGAGCCTGGCTGAGGCACGTGGTGCCATGGTTGAGTTGATGAGAAGGTGTTGGGTGAGAGGTTGAACTCGATGACCTCTGAGGTCTTTTCCAACCTGGTTCATTCTGTATTCTGAAGAAGCCAGCAAGCAACTCCTGCCTGTGGCTAGGGAGGAATAAAGCCCTCACCATTCATGTGGAATCCAATAAAAGTCCTGTCAATGAATGGCTGACTGCCGTGGCTAGAAATCAATTCCCCCAGGCACTTGTGCAGGCTGTTCCAGAAAGGCATTAAAGAAGGCATTTTTAGCCACATTCTAATCTTAGGCTTTTCCTTAATGAACAAAGATTTTGGTTCCCATAACCTTTTGAAAGCCTGCTGCAGTTCATGGCACTTGGCTTCCCAGAGCTCCCTCCAACTGCTCCTGAGTAAATAATGAAGGAGAGCTGCCTCGGAGGTAAAAATCCCCCCAGTGCTGGATTGAGGCTGGGAAAGAGTATGTCCTGATTAGAGAGGAGAGGGAATTTCTTGCTCAAGGACCATGCCAACAACAACCACCAAAAAAAGGATGCAGTGCAAAACCACCAACCACCCCCACCCAAACCCCAACCCCCTTTGCCACCGAAACCACATCCTCTGGTCATTAACCTGGGGAGGCTCTCCCCCCCCACCCTTCCCATTTTCCCACGTGGAACATACAGAGCAGGATTTGTGGTCTGGGGTAAGAATGCCCAGAGGTCTGCCCAGGGAGGTGGTGGAGTCACCATCATTGGAGGTATTCAGGAGGAGACTTGCTGGGGTACTGGGTGCCATGGGTTAGTTGTTGAGGTGGGTTGGATTGGTTGATAGGTTGGACATGATGATCTTGAAGGTCTCTTCCAACCTGGGTTTATTGTATTGTATTGTATTGTATAAAACCAACTTTCTGGCAGAGGAATTCACCACAAGGGTTGGAATGCACTGCACCACTGCCCCGCTGCCCCCTGGAGCTGCTGCGGCTTGGATGCCTTCATTCCTTTACTCCTGTATAGAATCATAGAACCAATAAGGTTGGAAAAGACCTCAGGGATCATAGAATCATAGAATCATTAAGGTTGGAAAAGACCTCAGGGATCATCAAGTCCAACCTCTCACCCAACACCTCCTGACTACTAAACCATGGCTCCAAGTGCCACATCCAATCCCCTCCTGAACACCTCCAGGGATGGGGACTCCACCACCTCCCTGGGCAGCACATTCCCAGGGCCAATCTCTCTTGCTGGGAAGAACTTTCTCCTCACCTCCAGCCTAAACTTCCCCTGGCACAGCTTGAGACTGTGTCCTCTTGTTCTGGTGCTGGGTGCCTGGGAGAAGAGATCAACCCCCAAATGGCTACAACCTCCCTTCAGGGAGTTGTAGACAGCAATGAGGTCTCCCCTGAGCCTCCTCTTCTTCAGGCTAAGCAACCCCAGCTCCCTCAGCCTCTCCTCACAGGGCTGTGCTCAAGGCCTCTCCCCAGCCTCGTTGCCCTTCTTTGGACACCTTCAAGTGTCTCAACCTCCTTCCTAACCTGAGGAGCCCAGAACTGGACACAGGACTCAAGGTGTGGCCTAAGCAGTGCTGAGCACAGGGCACAATGACCTCCCTGCTCCTGCTGGCCACACTGTTCCTGATGCAGGCCAGGATGCCATTGGCCTTCTTGGCTACCTGGGCACACTGCTGGCTCATGTTCAGGTGGCTGTCAATCAGCACCCCCAGGTCCCTCTCTGTTTGGCAGCTCTCAGCCACTCTGCCCCCAGCCTGTAGCTCTGCATGGGGTTGCTGTGGCCAAAGTGCAGCCCCTGGCACTTGGACTTGTTGAATGCCATCCTGTTGGACTCTGCCCATCTGTGCAGTCGGTCGAGGTCCCTCTGCAGAGCCCTTCTGCCCTCTAAGTGACCAACACTTGGTGTCATCTGCAAATCTGCTGATGACTGTCTCAATGCCCTCATCCAGATCATCAATGAAGATATTAAAGAGGCTGGGGCCCAGCACTGATCCCTGGGGCACACCACTGGTGCCTGGCTGCCAGCTGGCTGTGGCACCATTCACCACCACTCCCTGGGCTCAGCCTCCAGCCAGTTCCTAACCCAGCTCAGAGTGCTGCTGCCCAAGCCAGGGCTGCCAGCTTGGCCAGGAGTTTGCTGTGGGGGACGGTGTCAAAGGCCTTGCTGAGGTCCAGGCAGACCACATCCACAGCCTGCCCCACAGCCCCCAGGCAGTCACCTGATGATAGAAGGAGATCAGGTTGGAGAGGCAGGTGTTCAAGAGGGGCTTGGATGTGGCCATGGTTTAGTTGTCAGGAGGTGTTGGGTATTAGGTACTGGGTTGGACTTGATGAGCTCTGAGATCTTTTCCAACCTGGTTGATTCTGTGCCTCTATGATTCTTTGAGCACTTCCAGGGATGGTGGCTCCACCATTTGTCCCAAGCTCACAGAATCATTAAGGGTGGAAAAGATCTTTATCTAGTCCCAGCCATAACACACCTACTATGACCACTGAACTGTGTCCTGAAGTGCCACATCTAGAGCTTCTTGAACACCAGGTTAGCAAAGACCAGGTTGGAAAAGACTTTTGAGATCATCAAGTCCAACCTCTCACCCAACACCATCTGATCAACTCAACCATGGCACCAAGGGCCTCATCCAGGCTCTTCCTAAACACCTCCAGGGATGGGGACTCCACCACCTCCCTGGGCAGCCTGTTCCCATTCCTGACCACTCTTGCAGTAGTTTTCCCTAATCTCCAATCTAAACCTCCCCTGGCACAACTTAAGCCAATTGCCTCTTGTTCTGTCTCTAATTAATAGGAAGAAGAGATCAAAACCAGCCTCACACCAACCTCCTATCAGGGAGCTGTACAGAGCAATGAGGTCTCCTCTCAGCCTTCTCTTCTCCACATTCCCAAGGCCATCATTAGGCACAAGATCCCTTTTCAGGCCTCAAGACCTGCTAGGTATTTCAGTTACAAATGTGATCAAATCATTGCCTCCACATCATTCATAGCAGGGTGAGAGGGCTGACAGTCAAAGGGCAAAAGGGAGGTTAAAAGCCATGTTGCTATGGCTTGATTTAACCAAAGACAGGCTGAGGATGAATAGTGGAACCATTAAGTTCTCCTAAAATCCATAGAATCAGTGGATCAATAAGGTTGGGATCACAGAATCAGGTTGGAAAGGACCTCAGGGATCATCAAGTCCAACCTGGCACCCAGCACCTCCTGACAACTCAACCATGGCTCCAAGTGCCACATCCAATCCCCTCTTGAACACCTCCAGGGATGGGGACTCCACCACCTCCCTGGGCAGCACTTTCCAAGGGCTAACAACTCTCTCTGGGAAGAACTTTCTCCTCACCTCCAGCCTAAACTTCCCCTGGCACAGCTTGAGCCTGTGTCCACTCACACTGCATCTACTTGAACTTCCTTTCCCCTCTGCAGTGTTCAAGCCACACACTCCAGAAGACATCCTGCCAAATACCCTGCAACGGCCCAGACCAGACTCTGTTAGGGCCAAAGCCCTACCATGAGCTCTGGGCTTTTGCTACAAACCAAGACAAAAGACATCAGGAATGATGTCACAGCTCCTTTTTTTTTCACCCTAGAGTGGTGGAAATAAAGGAGATGGCCCAGACAGTGAGCAGCTGGAAGCAAGCAATAGAGATCAAGGACAATTTGGGTTCTTGGATGGGCAAATGACAAATTCCTCCTGCTGCAAGATACTGAAGCTTCTTCATTTCCCTCTGTGTGCTATCAGCTTGTCTGCAGCTGGGTGGCTGCAGCAGAGATGTGCTGTGATGGTTGGGCTGGGGGAGAAAGAGCTGCTTGGTGTTTTTATTCAGGAGGAGGGAAAGAGAGTCCCAACTCTCTGTGGCAGGTGCACAACACTTCTGGGGATCACAGGATGTCAGGGGCTGGAAGGGACCCAAAGAGATCACTGAGTCCAACCCCCCTGCCAGAGCAGGACCACAGAATCCAGCACAGGTCACACAGGAATGCATCCAGATGGGGCTGGAAAGGCTCCAGAGAAGGAGCCTCCACAACCTCTCTGGGCAGCCTGCTCCAGGGCTCTGGGACCCTCACAGTGAAGAAGTTCCTCCTCATGTTGAGCTGGAACCTCCTGTGCTGCAGCTTACAGCCAGAGAGCAAGTGAGCAGAGCCTGGCCCCTCCCTCCTGACCCCCAGCCTCAGATATTTATTAAATCCCCTCTCAGTCTTCTCTTTTCCAGATCTAAAAAGCCCCAGGGCTCTCAGCCTCTCCTCCCCAGGCAGTGCTGCAGTCCCCTAATCATCCTTGTAACCCTCTGCTGGACCCTCTCCAGCAGATCCCTGTCCATCTTGAACTGAGGAGGCTAAAACTGGATGCAGTACTCAAGATGAGGTCTCAGCAGGGCAGGGTAGAGGGGGAGGAGAACCTCCCTGGCTCTGCTGGCCACACTCCGCTGAATGCAGCCCAGGACCCCATTGGCCTTCTTGGCCACCAGGGGTGGCTAACCCATGGAAAAATTCCCTGGCCTGTGAGACACCAACTTTACTTTACTTACCATTCTAGAAAGTACCTCAAGAACATGCCTTCTGTCAGGCCCAAGTGATGAGGGACAGCCCTGGATCCTAGTAGAAACCAACAATAAACAATATACCCCAAACTACCCCAATCCCTTCCATTCACTGAACACATCCAAGTGCCAGGGGCTGCACATTGGCCACAGCAACCCCAGGCAGTGCTACAGGCTGGGGGCAGAGTGGCTGAGAGCAGCCAGGCAGAGAGGGACCTGGGGGTAGTGGTCGATGGAAGGCTGAACATGAGCCTGCAGTGTGCCCAGGGGGCCAAGAAGGCCAATGGCATCCTGGCCTGCAGCAGGAAGAGTGTGGCCAGCAGGAGCAGGGAGGTCATTGTGCCCTGTGCTCAGCACTGCTTAGGCCATACCTGGAGTCCTGTGTCCAGTTCTGGGCTCCTCAGGTTAGGAAGGAGGTTGAGATGCTGGAAGGTGTCCAGAGAAGGGCAACGAAGTTGGTGAGGGGTTTGGAGCACAGCCCTATGAGGAGAGGCTGAGGGAGCTGGGGTTGCTTAGCCTGCAGAAGAGGAGGCTCAGGGGAGACCTTCTTGCTCTCTACAACTCCCTGAAGGGAGGCTGTAGCCAGGTGGGGGTTGGTCTCTTCTCCCAGGAACAAGAGGACACAGTCTCAAGCTGTGCCAGGGGAGGTTTAGGCTGGAGGTGAGGAAGAAATTCTTCCCAGCAAGAGAGATTGGCCCTTGGGATGTGCTGCCCAGGGAGGTGGTGGAGTCCCCATCCCTGGAGGTGTTCAAGAAGAGCCTGGCTGAGGCACTTGGTGCCATTTTTGAGTTGATGAGATGGTGCTGGGTGAGAGGTTGGACTGGATGATCTCAAAGGTCTTTTCCAACCTGGTTCATTCTGTATTCTGCATTGAACATCTCCAAAGGGATACATTTGTCCTATGTCCCTTCCAGCCCCCTGCCATTCCATGAGGCTGTGACTCTGTGCCAGCACAAAAGGCTGGGAATCAGCACAAGCAGAATGGCTCACCTGGGGGGTTCTTTGTAATGGTTTTTGGTCTAAGGATCCGGCTCCACTGGTTTGATTTCAGGTTTGGTGTCACCTCATAGTTTCATAGTTTCAGTCAGGGTTGGAAGGGACCACAAGGATCAGCTAGTTCCAACCCCCCTGCCATGGGCAGGGACACCCCACACTAGAGCAGGCTGGCCAGAGCCTCATCCAGCCTGGGCTTAAACACCTCCAGGGACAGGGCCTCAACCACCTCCCTGCACAACCCATTCCAGGGCTTCACCACTCTCATGGGGAAGAACTTCCTCCTCACCTCCAGCCTGAATCTCCCCCACCTCCAGCTTCATTCCATTCCCCCTAGTCCTATCACTACCTGAGATCCTGAGCAGTCCCTCCCCAGCCTTCTTGTAGCCCCCTTCAGATTCTGGAAGGCCACAATGAGGTCACCTCGGAGCCTTCTCCTCTCCAGCCTGAACAGCCCCACCACCCATTTAGAACATTTATTTTGAAAGCCATCAAAGCAAGAGCATGGCCCTCTGTGCCCCAAAAAGGGTTTGGGAGCAAGTTTGGCCCTTTCAGAGCAGGAAACCCCTGGCTCTGCAGCTCCTGGTCCTCACTGATGTTCAAGGGATTTTATATCCTTTGAGCACCCCTGAGGGGGCACAAGGGACAGGGATTTTGGTGGTGGTTCCTTCTCTTTCCACCCTTTAGAAGCTCTGTGGGGCTTTTTGACCAGCAGATTGCTGTTCAGCTTTCATCTGTGCACACAAATGTCTCTCTTCAGTATAATTACAGCAGCAGCACTCCCAGCAGGTGCACACAGAGGGCTGCAAAAGCAGCCTGAGCCTCTGCTAGCATTCACCCAGGGAATGGGAGCTGACAGCACAGCCCCAAGAGGAGTTGTTCCAGTTCATCTGATTGAATTTCAAATCAACCCCAGCTCCCCCCCCCATTTCTAACTATGACATTTGTACTGAGCAGATCCCAGAAGCCCAGCCTGGTGAGGGTTGGAAGGGACCTCTGGAGGTCATCCAGTCCTACCCCACTGCCAGAGCAGGGTGCACAGGGTGGCACCTGGAATAACTCCAGAGATGGAGACTCCACCACCTCTCTGGGCAGCCTGTTCCAGTCCTCCACCACCTCAACAACCTGGAGTTGCTTAGCCTGGAGAAGAGGAGGCTCAGGGGAGACCTTCTTGCTGCCTACAACTACCTGAAGAGAGGTTGTAGCCAGCTGGGGGTTGGTCTCTTCTCCCAGGCAAGCAGCACCAGAACAAGAGGACACAGTCTCAAGCTGTGCCAGGGGAGGTTTAGGCTGGAGGTGAGGAGAAAGTTCTTCCCAGCAAGAGAGATTGGCCATTGGGATGTGCTGCCCAGGGAGGTGGTGGAGTCCCCATCCCTGGAGGTGTTCATAAAAGGTTTGGATGTGGCACTTGGAGCCATGGTTTAGTTGTCAGGAGGTGTCAGGTATGAGGTAAGAGGTTGAACTGGATGATCTCTGAGGTCTTTTCCAACCTGGTTGATTCTATGACTCCATATTCAGATGAACACACAGCTCAGAGAATAGTTGCCTTGTGGCTTGTTTTTTTTCCCCCCAGTGCTATGTGTTGAAGAGTTATGGGATGTTAAGTCCTCTCTTGAATCCTCATCTTGTGATGGTCAATGGAGTCACAGAATCCCAGCCTGGATGGGAGGTTGGAAGAGACCTGTGGGGATCATTCACTCCAACCCCCCTGCCAAAGCAGGGCACCCACAGCAGCTTGCCCAGGATCACAATGGCCAGGGAGGTTTGGAATCCCTCCAGAGAAGGAGACTCCACAACCTCTCTGTGCAGCCTGCTGCAGGCCTCCAGCAGCCTCACCCAAAGAATTTTTCATACCTGTTCAAATGGAACCTCCTGGGTTGCAGTTGGTGTTTCTTGCCCCTTGTCCTCTGACTGGGCACCACTGCAAAAGCCTGGCCCCATCCTCCTGACACCCATCCTTTGGGTATTGATAAGCATTGAGAAGATTCCTTCTCAGTCTCCACTCTGCCAGGCTAAGAAGCTCCAAGTCCCTCAGCCTTTCCTCACAACAGAGAGGTTCCAGTCCCCTAAATCATCTTTGCAGCCCTTTGCTGTACAATACAATAATACAATACAATACAGTACAGTACAATACAATACACCAGGTTGGAAGAGACCTTCAAGATCATTGCACCCAACCTATCAACCAATCCAACCCACCCAAACAACTAACCCATGGCACCAAGCACCCCATCAAGTCTCCTCCTGAACACCTCCAATGAAGGTGACTCCACCACCTCCCCAGGCAGCCCATTCCAATGGGCAATCACTCTCTCTGTATAGAACTTCCTCCTAACATCCAGTCTAAACCTCCCCTGGCACAGCCTGAGACTGTGTCCTCTTGTTCTGGTGCTGGCTGCCTGGGAGAAGAGACCAACCTCTGCCTGGCTACAACCTCCCTTCAGGTAGTTGGAGAGAGCAACAAGGTCACCCCTGAGTCTCCTCCTCTCCAGGCTAAGCAACCCCAGCTCCCTCACAGGGCTGTGTTCCAAACCCCTCACCAACTTCGTTGCCCTTCTCTGGACACCTTCCAGCAAGTCAACCTCCTTCCTAAACTGAGGGGCCCTGAACTGGACACAGGACTCAGGGTGTGGCCTAACCAGTGCAGTGTACAGGGGCAGAATGACCTCCCTGCTCCTGCTGGCCACACTCTTCCTGATGCAGGCCAGGATGCCATTGGCCTTCTTGGCTGCCTGGGCACACTGCTGGCTCATGTTCAGCCTCCCATCAACCAGCACCCCCAGGTCCCTCTCTGCCTGGCTGCTCTCAGCCACTCTGCCCCCAGCCTGCAGCACTGCCTGGGGTTGCTGTGGCCAATGTGCAGCCCCTGGCACTTGGATGTGTTCAGTCTCCTGCCCTTGGCCTCTGCCCATCTGTCCAGCCTGTCCAGGTCCCTCTGCAGAGCCTCTCTACCCTCCAGCAGATCAACTCCTGCCCCCAGCTTGGTGTCATCTGCACATTTACTGCTGATGGACTCAATGCCCTCATCCAGATCATCAATAAAGATGTTGAAGAGGATGGGCCCAGCACTGATCCCTGGGGCACACCACTGGTGCCTGGCTGCCAGCTGGCTGTGGCACCATTCACCACCACTCTCTGGGCTCAGCCTCCAGCCAGTTCCTAACCCATGTACCCTCATCCAGCACTTCCCTGGCCTTCTGGAACTGGACACAAAGAAGACGACAAATAAGACCTTCTGATGTCTGTATGCTTCAGGGGGGGCTCTACAGATGCTCTGTGATGCTTGATACTTCTCTACATTGCACACTGCTATGGGGTCCAGTCACTTACTGAATCAAAACAAGAGGTTGTGCTGGAGAAATGCTCTTTAGGTACCCAGAGAGAACTAAAAAGCATGCTCAGCTCATCCACCAAAGCCAGCCCTGCTTTGCATAGCAAATCACTGCCCAGACGGTGCACAGAGGTGGTAAAGAGGATGAGAAGCCTCAGCTCTGGCTCTTTGCAGCAAGAATTGATTCTGCTCAGAGAACAGATGTGAGTCACATCAGCAGAAAGAAAGAAACCCCCCCCAAAAACAGGGGGGAAAAAAAGCCCCTGTGGCATTGTCTGCATTGCTTGTGGGGAGCTGGCAACAGCCCTCCGTGGCAAACACCTCTGAATGTGGGCAAATCCTCCTGCCAAAGGGGTGTTTGAGCCTGCAGTGTGGTTTCACCCTTTCAAAAGGCAGCTCTGCCTCTGCAGCTTTGGAGAAGGGGCCAGGTTCTTCACTCTTGCCAGGCTTTAGCCCTGCCTGTGCAAATGTTGCCTCAGAATGGTTTGCTTCAGGTTTTTTTCCTGGAGCATATTCAAGCGTTGGGGGGAAGGCAGCTGGGCAGCAGCTCTCCCCCATCACCTCCCCTCAGCATGCCCTTAGAATCATAGAGTCAACCAGGTGGGAAAAGACCTCAGAGATCAGCAAGTCCAACCTGGCACCCAGCACCTCCTGACAACAAAACCATGGCTCCAAGTGCCACATCCAGTCCCCTCTTGAACACCTCCCCATGCTCCTGCCTGGGGTAAGGCAGGCTGAGAGAGACCTGCAGGGCAGCAGAGCTCTCTCTGCACCTTCCTGCCTGTCAAGAATCCCAGCAGCCAGGAAATGCATTGGGAGAAATGAGCCTAAAGCTGCCTGGGTCTATTTGATTCCCCTTGTTTTCACTCTCCCAGCCCTGTGAGATCTCCCAGCCACACCACACCAACTCCTGCCGGTGCCTGCAGCTCACCCTTGGTCACAGAAGCTTAGCTCACACATCACACCAGTGCACTTTCAGTACAAACACATCTGAGATCCACCAGGGGACAAGCCCACCCAGAAAACACCCAGAGAAAAAAGGAAGATGTCAGGAAGCTGGTGGAACACCTTAGCCTTTCCTCCATCACCTTCCTCCACCATCCCCTTGCTCCTGTCAGGGTAAGCAGGGCTGAGAAACACCTGCAGGGCAGCAGAGCTCTCTCTGCACCTTCCTGCCTGTCAAGAATCCCAGCAGCCAGGAAATGCATTGGGAGAAATGAGCCTAAAGCTGCCTGGGTCTACTTGATTCCCCTTGTTTTCTCTCTCCCAGCCCTGTGACATCTCCCAGACACACCACCAGTCCCTGTAGCTCACCCTTGGTCACAGAAGCTTAGCTCACACATCACACCAGTGCATTTTCAATACAAACACATCTGAGATCCACCAGGGGACAAGCCCACCCAGAAAACACCCAGGGGAAAAGGAAGATGTCAGGAAGCTGGTGGAACACCTTACCTTTTATCACCTCCTTACACTGCCCCCCATTCCTGCCTGGGGTAAGGCAGGCTGAGAGAGACCTGCAGGGCAGCAGAGCTCTCTCTGCACCTTCCTGCCTGTCAAGAATCCCAGCAGCCAGGAAATGCATTGGGAGAAATGAGCCTAAAGCTGCCTGGGTCTACTTGATTCCTCTTGTTTTCTCTCTCCCAGCCCTGTGAGATCTCCCCGACACACCACCAGTCCCTGTAGCTCACCCTTGGTCACAGAAGCTTAGCTCACACATCACACCAGTGCATTTTCAATACAAACACATCTGAGATCCACCAGTGGACAAGCCCCCCCGCCCCCCAAAACAACAGCCATGGAGAAAGGAAGATGTCAGGCAGCTCCTTTGCTTCACCAGGCCTTTGGTACCTGCTGTGGTGCACAGGAGGACAAACCCGCGCGTGGGTTAGGTTGGCACTTACTTGTCTCTCCAACAGCATTAGGGAAGAAAGACAACATCAAATGGCAAAGGTATCACCCAAAGCAGAGGCACTAAGATGGGTTTGATGAGCAGCTGGTGACCAGGTTTGCTGTATTAGTCAGCAGGGAGCAATGGGTTCTGCTACAAACCTGCATCGGCGTCAGCACCCCCACGAGTGACAGCAAAGCCAGCAGGGTTGGTTGGTTAGGAGTGAGCAGAAGGTCTACCACTGTTTGCTCAGCCAGGGGTGCATAGGAGCTTGCTGAGTGCCTCAATCTCACCAGGTCATAGAATCACTGAATGGTGGAGGTGGGAGGGACCTCTGAAGATCCAGTCCAAGCCTCCTGCCAAAGCAGGGTCGCCCAGGGCAGCTCGCCCAGGGACACACCCAGACGGGTCGTGAAAGGCTCTGCAGGAGGAGACCCCACAACCTCTCTGGGCAGCCTGCTCCAGTGCTCCACCAACCTTACAGTAAAGCTCTGTAGCTGTTAGCTCCAGCTGTAAGCTCTCCAAGCGGAGAGGACAGACACGAGCAGTGCCCCCGAGGACGTTTATGCCGTTCTGCAATTTGGGTCCAGTTTCCAGCAATCCCTTTTAAAGCTCTCCTTGACAAAGAGCGCACTCGGGTGGGGCCCCCATTCTCCTATTGAACCACAAGTGCAAACACTGGTGGAACATCAAAGCCATCAGCCCAGCACATCATAAACACAGAGAACAGGAACACAAGTGAGAACAAGATGAACCATCGAATGAGGGCAGATGGGAGGGGAGGGGGAATAGGTAAGGAAGGAACAAAGGGAACTCATTAAGGGGGATGGGAGCAACTAAACCACAAAGGAAGGGGAGGAAACAACACAAACCACACGGTCAATGGAGGAAGCACCACGGAGTCGCTCACAATCAAATCACAAGCATCAGATGGCAATGCTGCACACCTTCCAGTCCTTCCACCGTACGTTGGTCTGGAGGCTTTCCACAATGATGGGAATGATTTAATTGTATTGGGGTGGGGAGAAAACAAGGTGGGGAAAGGAGTGAAGGCGTCAGGAGAAGGGGGGGGGGGGGGGGGGGGGGAAGAGGGAGGTTTGTAAATACAGAGAGAGGTAGAGATCATAAAATCCATGTACTGAATATCATAACAGAGAGCAACTCACGGTGAATTAACGCTGGAGACTGACGAGCTGCGAGATACAGTACCTCGAGTTTGCTTTACAAAACTGCACATGCAAAAACAAAACAAACAAAGAAAAAACAAAAAGTGAGAAAAGAAAAGGAAAAAAAAACCAACTAACTAAAAAAAAAAAAAAAGGAAAAGTGAAGAAGAGAAAAAAAAAAAAGAAAAGAAAAGAAAAGAAAAGAAAAGGAAGAAGAGAAGAGAAGAGAAACCATAAAAGACATCGGGAGGAGACTCATACAAGGCTGTGTCCTATCGAATGCAGACTGCAGCGTGCATCTTGGGAGGAGACCAGGCAAGCTTCAGAAAGTGTGGAAGCCACAGACACCTTCTAGTTAACAGGGAAACAACCAAAGGATCAAAACAACAAAAGAAGGAACCAAAAAAGGGGGGAGGGGAAGGGAAGCAATAAAACCAAAAGGTGAATCCAAAGCCACACGACGATGTTCGGACTTTATGCCTCCGTGTGCTATACTCACACAATGCAAGTCCTCTGCAGGAGCCATCTGTAGGACCTCAGGGTAGAGGTCTTTGCAGAAACAGGTGGGGATTGCTTTTACAGCTGTGCTGCAAATCATCCTTTCCGAGTGGGAGCAGGATGCTAATCCCCGCTCTGGCCCCGTGACACCGGGCAGGAGGAGAGGAGAGGCTGGAGGGAAGACCCTGGGCCACAGAAGCTGGTGCCAGGCTGCTTCTCCTTGGTCCCTGCCTTGGATTTGCTCTTCAGAGTCACCTACCTCTGTTCTCTGACGGCATGGGGCAGAAACAGGTGGGGATTGCTTTTACAGCTGTGCTGCAAATGATCCTTTCGAGTGGGAGCAGGATGCTAATCCCCGCTCTGGCCCTGTGACACCAGGCAGGAGGAGAGCAGAGGCTGGAGGGAACACCCTGGGCCACAGTAGCTGTTGTCAGGCTGCTTCTCCTTGGTCCCTGCCTTGGATTTGCTCTTCAGTGTCACCTACCTCTGTTCTCTGACAGGCATGGGGCACAAACAGGTGGGGATTGCTTTTACAGCTGTGCTGCAAATGATCCTTTCCGGGTGGGAGCAGGATGCTAATCCCCGCTCTGGCCCCGTGACACCGGGCAGGAGGAGAGCAGAAGCTGGAGGGAAGACCCTAGGCCACAGTAGCTGGTGTCAGGCTGCTTCTCCTTGGTCCCTGCCTTGGATTTGCTCTTCAGAGTCACCTACCTCTGTTCTCTGACAGGCATGGGGCAGAAACAGGTGGGGATTGCTTTTACAGCTGTGCTGCAAATGATCCTTTCGAGTGGGAGCAGGATGCTAATCCCCGCTCTGGCCCCGTGACACCGGGCAGGAGGAGAGCAGAGGCTGGAGGGAAGACCCTGGGCCACAGTAGCTGGTGTCAGGCTGCTTCTCCTTGGTCCCTGCCTTGGATTTGCTCTTCAGAGCCACCTACCTCTGTTCTCTGACAGGCATGGGGCTGTGCCTGAGCTCAGGCTGCCTGAGTGCTGCTCACCGTGGCTGAGCAGTGGAGGTCTGCTGCAGCTTGGGCAGGGCTCCACACCCTATCGAAGGAGCCTGCTTCAGTTCCCACGGGGTGTTGTAGATTCTCCTCCACCCAGTGTCTGCACAAGCACCATTACACACAGGGGCTTCTGCACACAGAAATCACTGCTTACACGGAAAAAGAGCTGATTCCTTGGCAAGGAATCCACAGAAAACAGGATTCTAAATGTCCTGCTGGGACTGGGCTTCAGGTGCTGATTTTGATTCGATAAATGAATCTACACAGATTCATAGAATGGTTTGAGTCAGAAGGGACCTTCAAGATCATCCAGTTCCAACCTCCCTGCCATGGGCAAGGACACCTTCCACCAGCCCAGGTTGCTCAAGGCCTCATCCAACCTGGCCTTGAACACCTCCAGGGAGGGGGCAGCCACAACCACCCTGGGCAACCTGTTCCAGTGTCTCACCACTTTTACTTACATCACCCAAAGAACCCTCCTCAAGGCTGAAAAGAAAATCCCTTCCCCTCCTGCATGTGCCTTTCCAGTTACAGGGGGGTTTCTTTTCTCCTGCTTCCATTGGATGTGAGGAAGAAGTTCTTCCCCAGGAGGGTGGTGAGAGCCTGGCTCAGGTTGCCCAGGGAGAGGTGGTGGAAGCCTCATCCCTGGAGGTGTTTGCAGCCAGGCTGGCTGTGGCTGTGAGCAACCTGCTGCAGTGTGAGGTGTCCCTGCCCACGGCAGGGGGGGTGGAACTGGCTGATCCTTGAGCTGCCTTCCAACCCTAACAACTCAATGATTCTATGAGAGTTTTGATCTGTTATCAATCAATACTAGCAAACCAGAAGGTGCAATTACAATCTGATGTTCTTTGGCTATAAAAAGAGTTATAAATAGGCATTTACTCAAAACTCATGAATTCTTCTCAGCAGAAACATTGGCCCATGTTAAGCATATAGCTCCAAAATCCAGAGGTCATGAAAGCAGGAATGAATGGAAGAGAAATGAGGAAAGGCACCACAAAAGTTTTGCTTGGGGCAAGTAATCTGCTGAACAGTCACAGGGGAAGCACTTTGCCTAAGCTTCAGTGCTTCTACACTCAGACCCTGCCAGACTAAACTGAAGCAGGAGGCCAAGTGGGGTTGGCATACCCTGCTTGCTTGTCAAGTGAATTACTGTTTCCAGGTTGCTCAAGCTGGAGAGTCCTTACTCCATGGCTGGATGCTGACCCCCAGGATGGCAGCTAAAACCCTTCAGAGAACAAACCCTTGGCTGCTGGAATGCTTCAAGCACAGGTAAAAGGAAGACTTGTGATGGAGGAGAATGTACTGGGCTGCCCTCATTTACCAGCAAGGCAGCACCAACTTGTGCAGTACCTGTGGCAGTTTGGCTTTTGATTGCTGGAAGCAGATCTCAGCATCCCTCAGCAGGAGGCTTGAATGGATCTTTGCATTTATCCCTGCCTGGTTTGGTGCAGTGCAGGGTGGAGGCCACTCTCTGATCCTGCCAAGCGTCCTTGTAACCTGGCCAGCTGATGTTATGCAAGTCCTGCAGCACTCCAGGCTTGCTCCTCTCCTCCCTTTGCTGGAGTCTGCTTTTGCTTGCCTGCTTTTTGGTTTTGGTTTGGGGTTTTTTTTTAAACCCTAAATTGGAGTACATTGGTGCTGGAACTGCAGGGGGTAAAGCCATGAAGCAAAGGCAGCTTCCTTTTCCAACTCAAATGGCAGAAGTATTTGAGCTTCGCTCGTTGCTACTTACCATCCGTGAGGGGCAGAGCACAAGAGAGTGTCTTGGTGGAGCTAAGTCACCACTACACCAACAGCAAGGGCAGAAAGGGAAGCTAAGGGGAGGAGTGACACTACCTCACACATCCACACACTTCAGGGGAAGAAAGAAAGGGAAGAAATCCACAAGCCAGCAAGAGAAGAACACCTCTTCTACTCTACGCATCACCCAGCACAGGACGTTCTACAGGCTGGGTGTTCCAGCGCACTTCTTGCTGCGTCCTGTTAGGTACTGAAAGCCCAACAGGGGCTTGGAAACAGATCACAGGATTTCCAAGACAAAAGGAAAACATAGAACCCCAGATGGAAAATGCCCTGGAGAGAAACAGAGCAACTCTTCCCTCTTCATCCCCAGACCTGTACAAAAGGGAGCCTGAGAAATCGCTGTGAAACGATGTGCCACCTGCGGTTGCTTTTGGCACTTATCTAAGGAGGAGTCACCTGGCTCACACTGACAGGCAGCATCCACCTGTGAGCATGCAACTCAAAGGTAAACTGCTTGGAACAACCGTGGGAGGGACCAGCAGAACCCAGTCAGAGCCTTGGAGAGAAGAGGAGGTCTCCAGAGGGTGGAACGTTGCCTGGGGAAGCACTCTGAAAAACGGTGGTGGGCAATCCCACAGAATGTGTTTGGTGCCCACACTGCATGAACTGCCTGTGCCACTGTCAGCAAAGGGTCATCCACCCCAGCTGGGAAGTTCTCCCCCACCCAGAACTCTCACCCTGTGTCTCTACTTACATCATTTCCTTGGGTCTGGCTACAACTGTAACCCAGCGCCATGGAATTCAAAGCCCTGTCAACAACAAGCAGCTTCACCCAGCACGACCTCAGTATGGCTGCCTGGGGGGAGGGGGGGTGTGCTCCTATGAATTTGGTGCCTGCTCACTCTTGTGACTTCTATTTGAGGGCTTTTGCCAAGAAAAGGTGGAGAGAGGCCACTGGAAAATACATGGGGCTCTGGATGCCAGGTGAGCCATGGCTTGCGTCCTCTCCAGCTGGCCCGCTGGTCCACGCTGGGCTGGGTGTGCTTGTCACAGCCCCTTTTGTACTGGCCATTGGTGCATCTCTGGCTGGCACAGGAAAGGTGGAGGAGGAACCCACATGTGGGGAGCTCAGGCTTTGGGTCAGACAAACAGAGAAACCCAAACTCTGTTTGCACTGTGGTCGTCGTGTGAGCCGGAGGAAGGAGCCTCACGGCTTGGCTTTCCCTTCCGGCAGCGTCACAAAGTGCTTTGCACACCCACTGCCTGCAGAGTTGGCCCTTTTAACCCCCTCCTCCCTTCTGGCCACCCAGGAAGCTGCACCAATGGTTTGCTCCAAAGACCCATGGGGCCTGTGCAGCCTCTCCAGTGGGTTTCGATGCTGTAGGAAGGAGAGACAGCGCTGGGCAAACTCAAGGAACCCAGAGACTCACCTCCAGAAACAACAAAGCAAGGAAAAAGCTAAACAGAAAACAAACAGACAAACCAACCATAAATAAATCACACAAACCAAAAAATCAGAAGGAAACAATGGACTCAACTGAAAACCCCAGCAGCAGGTCTGAAACAGCAGCCTGCTCTAAAACCAAACACTGCCACAGAGACAAAAGCAACGCCCCAGCCCAGCTCTTAGTCCTCAACACACCACAAAGCACCAAGAAGAGTCCAGCCAGGATGGAGTTCACCAGGTGAAGAACGTCCCCCAGGCTGCAGGCAGACAAATCTGTTCACATTAAGTCCCTTTGGTGGAGAGGAAGACAAATGATAGTGTGCCTGGGAGATGGATGAAGTAAGAACTACAAAGCAAGAGCAGGGAGAACATAGTGATGAAGCACTGGGAGTCAGGGGGCAGATGGATGGTACCTCACCAGCACTGCAATAAAGATGGAGGTACCTCCCCCCTGCTGCCATGATGAGGCTGTGGTTAAAACAGAGACCTTGACACCACTGTTGGACTGAGTCCAGAGGAAGCCACAAAGATGATCCAAGGGCTGGAGCACCTCTGCTATGAGAACAGGCTGAGGGAGCTGGGGGTGTTCAGCTTGGGGAAGAGAAGACTCCAGGGGGACCTTAGAGATGCCTTCCAGTACCTGAGAGAAGATGCAAGAAGGGATGCAGGGGGACTTTGCACAAGGGTGTCCAACACCAGGACAGGGGGAAATGGATTTAAACTGAGGGAGAGAAGGTTTAGACTGGATCTATAGGAAGAAGTTCTTCAGTATGAGGGTGGTGAGACACTGGAGCAGATTGACAAAGAGGTTGTGGCTGCCTCCTCCCTGGAGGTGTTCAGGGCCAGACTGGATAAGGCCTTGAGTTGAGAGGTAGAGCAGATGATCTCTGAGGTCCCTTCCAACCTAAGCCATTCTAAGATCTATCAACCACAAGGCAATCTGTGGCTCATGCAGGAGTCTTGCATTTGTAGAGGGGAAGGCATCTCCTTGGGCTCTTCAAGCAGGCTTTGGGCTCAACCAGCAGCAGTTTCTTATCCTAGGAAGTGACATTTTGCAAGGGATGCAACCAGCTGATCATTTCCTGGAGGTCAGCTGTGAACAGAGGCTTGACTGGTAGAGATGTCATTTACCTGGCCCTGAGCAAAGCCTTCGACACTGTCCCACACCACAACCTGGGCTCCAGGCTGGTGACACATGGGTTTGATGGGTGACCACTAGCTGGATACAGAACTGGCCTGATGGCTGCACCCAAAGAGTGGTGTCCATGGGTCCATGTCCCAGGGGAGGCCAGGGACAAGCAGAGTCCCTCAGGGATCAGGCCTGGGACCAGGCTTGTTCAACATCTTTGTGGGTGCCATGGACAGTGGCACTGAGTGCAGCCTCAGCAAGGTTGCTGATGGCACCAAGCTGTGTGGTGCAGCAGACAGCTGGAGGGAAGGATCCATCCAGAGGGACCTGGGCAGGCTGGAGAGGTGGGCACAAGCCAACCTCAGGAGCTTCAACAAGACCAAGGGCAGGGTCCTGCAGCTGGGTCGAGGCAACCCCAGGCACAAATCCAGGCTGGGCAGGGACTGGCTGGGGAGCAGCCCTGAGGAGAGAGCCTTGGGGGTGCTGGGGGAGGAGAAGCTCCCCAGGAGCTCTCAGGGTGCACTTGCAGCCCGGAAAGCCAAGCAGAGCCTGGGCTGCAGCAGGAGAAGTGTGGCCAGCAGGGCAAGGGAGGGGATTCTCCCCCTCTGCACAGCCCTGCTGAGACCCCACCTGCAGTACTGCCTCCAGTTCTGGAGCCCCTATGACAAGAGGGATGTGGAGGTGCTGGAAGGTGTCCAGAGCAGGGCCAGGAGGATGAGCAGAGGGCTGGAGCACCTCTGCTGTGAGGACAGACTGAAGGAGTTGGGGCTGTTCAGGCTGGAGAAGAGAAGGCTCTGAGGTGACCTCATTGTGGCCTTCCAGGATCTGAAGGGGCTACAGGAAGGCTGGGGAGGGACTGCTCAGGATCTCAGGGAGTGATAGGACTAGGGGGAATGGAATGAAGCTGGAGGTGGGGAGATTCAGGCTGGAGGTGAGGAGGAAGTTCTTCCCCATGAGAGTGGTGAAGCCCTGGAATGGGTTGTGCAGGGAGGTGGTTGAGGCCCCGTCCCTGGAGGTGTTTAAGCCCAGGCTGGATGAGGCTCTGGCCAGGCTGATCTAGTGTGGGGTGTCCCTGCCCATGGCAGGGGGGTTGGAACTAGATGATCCTTGTGGTCCCTTCCAACCCTAACTGAAACTATGAAACTATGAAACTGTGTGGCCATGGCACTTCGGGACGCGGTTCAAAGGCCCTGGAGGTTGGGCTGGCTGAGCTTAGAGGGCTTTTCCAACTGGAATAATTCTGTGATCCTGTGAGTGTGCAAATGCTGAGCACAGGAAAATGCTGGAGGTGGAGGAGCAGCCTGGAAGGAGGCTTGGGAGAGGATAGATGCTCTCAGTCCTTGAGGTAGGAATCAAAAGAGCAAGCACAGCACCTCGCTGCTGAAACAGCACAACGGCCGACTTCTCCCCAGCCCCAGGACAGCTTTATCACCTCTGTGGGAGGTGGACAAGCAGGCTGGGAACATGAACAGCATGACTAAGGAAAAGCAAGTCATGGTGCCCTTTGCTAGCACCTGAGAAACTTGCTTTGATGGCTGCAGGTAGAGGAAAGGTTGGTGCTTTCAGAGCACTGAGGCACGCTGCAGGGAGCTGCTGCCGCAGGAATCCATTTCCAGGCATCGTGAGAAGGAAAACAAATTGCAGAACTAAAACATGGATACTCCTTAGGGGGAAACAAGAAGACAAACTGAGAGGGCAGGCCCAACTGTGGTAGCTCAGAATCACAGAATCACAGAATCCATAAGGTTGGAAAAGACCTCAGAGATCAGCAAGTCCAACCTGGCACCCAACACCTCCTGACAACTAAACCATGGCTCCGAGTGCCACATCCAATCCCCTCTTGAACACCTCCAGGGATGGGGACTCCACCACCTCCCTGGGCAGCACATTCCAATGGCCAATTGCTCTCTCTGGGAAGATCTTTCTCCTCACCTCCAGCCTAACCTCCCCTGGCACAACTTGAGACTGTGTCCTCTTGTTCTGGTGCTGCTTGCCTGGGAGAAGAGACCAACCCCCTCCTGGCTACAACCTCCCTTCAGGGAGTTGGAGAGAGCAAGAAGGTCTCCCCTGAGCCTCCTCTTCTGCAGGCTAAGCAACCCCAGCTCCCTCAGCCTCTCCTCACAGGGCTGTGCTCCAGACCCCTCCCCAGCCTTGTTGCCCTTCTCTGGACACCTTCCAGCATCTCAACATCTTTCCTAACCTGAGAAGCCCAGATATGGACACAGGACTCAAGGTGTGGCCTAAGCAGTGCTGAGCACAGGGCACAATGACCTCCCTGCTCCTGCTGGCCACACTCTTCCTGATGCAGGCCAGGATGCCATTTGCCTTCTTGGCCCCCTGGGCACACTGCAGGCTCATGTTCAGCTGCTGTCAACCACTACCCCCAGGTCCTTTTCTGCCTGGCTGCTCTCAGCCACTCTGCCCCCAGCCTGTAGCTCTGCCTGGGGTTGCTGTGGCCGAAGTGCAGCCCCTGGCACTCGGACTTGCTGAATGCCATCCTGTTGGACTCTGCCCATCTGTCCAGCCTGGCAAGGTCCCTCTGCAGAGCTCTCCTACCCTCAGCCCCAGTTTTTCCCAGCCCCTGCTCACCACCCCTGTAGGGGGTCCCAAGCTCTGCAGGTGCTATTTCCACATGCCCAAAAATGCCATTTTCAAGCATGCCAAGAATGGCAACAGGCTGAGCCTGCCCAGCTCTGCACCTCAGCAGAGCCTTGATACCACAAGTCTTGCCATCAACATGGCATCTGCTTCCCCTTCAGGACCTTTGTGGAGCTTGAGAGCACAAGAAATGAGGTAGTGGGGTGCACTTAGCTGGGGGTGCACTTAGCTGGGGGTGCACTTAGCTGTCAACTCTGGGTCCCTATCATCATCCCTACTGTAGTGGAAGGAGCTATGTGAGAGAGAGGTGCTGCAAACCTGGAAGCTGCAGCTGCTAAGTCCTTTTGGATTTGACTGTGGAGGTATTTATGCATCAAACAAATTGCCTTGGCATGAGTTCATTAGATCTCTTCTGGCTCATGAGCCAGCAAGCCATCCATACACCTACTTCTGCCTCACGAAACACCAAGCTTCTCCCTTGCCTTCTCCTCTGTGTCATTACCCATTTGGTCATCAACCTACTGACCTGAACACAGTTTTTATTCCAAAGTAAAGCCCTGTGAGCTTTCTCAGTGGCCTGCTAGGCTCCAAACTGGCTCTAAAGTAGAGAGAAGCAGAAGTCAGGCGAGGGTGGGTTAGCTGCTGGCTCCACACAGCCTGCAGGATGTCACTGTGGTGAGTAGCTACACCGTGGGATGTGCTCCTGTGTGAGCCTCATTGCCTCCTGTACAGATCTGGGCAGATGCAGTTTGAGGCAAAACAGGCAAAAATCCACCATTGTGTGAGACCTCCACCTTGAAAGCTGCTTGCAGTTGCAGTGTCCCCATCACAAGAAGGACATGGAACTGTTGGAGCGAGTCCAGAGGAGGCCACAAGGATGATCCAAGGGCTGGAGCAGCTCTGCTGTGAGAACAGGCTGAGGGAGCTGGGAGTGCTCAGCTTGGGGAAGAGAAGACTCCAGGGGGACCTTAGAGATGCCCTTCCAGTACCTGAAGGCATCCTACAGGAAGGCTGCAGAGGGACTTTGCATAAGGATGTCTGGAGACAGGACAAGGGGGCATGGTTGGAAGCTGAGGGAGAGAAGGGATACACAGGATCTTAGGACAAAGTTTTTCAGTGTGAGGGTGGTGAGATTAAGGAATAGATTGCCCAGGGAGGCTGTGGCTGCCTCCTCCCTGGAGGTGTTCAAGGCCAGACTGGATGAGAGGTCAGAGATGATCTCTAAGATCCCTTCCAATCAAAGCCATCCCAGGGTTCTGTACTGACTTACAACGGTGGCTCACAGCTGTGGCCCTGGGTGTACTGCAAATTAAGTGAAAGGAAGCATGGCATAAGGTTATTTTAAGTAGCTAACCATGCAGTGTGAAGTCTTAGCTCCATTTGAAGCCTTGGGGCTTATTCAGATTTCTAAGAAATCATCCCAGGCAGCATGATTTGATTAAAACAGCAGCCCCAAGCAAAGCAAAGCAGCACTAGCTGGCTCTGGGAAAGAGCAGTACCAGGAAATGCATCAAAGGACAAGAGCAAACAGCCTCATTTGACTTCCCTCCAAGGGTGGCCAGGAAATCAGTGCAAGAGGCTGGGGAGGGGTCTGGAGCACAGCCCTGTGAGGAGAGGCTGAGGGAGCTGGGGTTGCTTAGCCTGCAGAAGAGGAGGCTCAGGGGAGACCTCATTGCTCTCTCCAACTGCCTGAAGGGAGGTTGTAGCCAGGTGAGGATTGGTCTCTTCACAGTATCACCAAGGTTGGAAGAGACCTCAAAGATCATCAAGTCCAACTTCTCCCAGGCAAGCAGCACCAGAACAAGAGGACACAGTCTCGAGCTGTGCCAGGGGAGGTTTAGGTTCAAGGTGAGGAGAAAGTTCTTCACAGAGTTGTTAGGCATTGGGATGTGCTGCCCAGGGAGGTGGTGGAGTCCCCATCCCTGGAGGTGTTCCTGTCTTCTGCAGGCACATGTGAGTGCCTCTCTTACAGCTCTCAAGCTGTCTACAACTACCTGCAGGGAGGTTGTAGCCAGGTGGGGGTTGGTCTCTTCTCCCAGGCAAGCAGCACCAGAACAAGAGGACACAGTCTTGAGCTGTGCCAGGGGAGGTTTAGGCTGGAGGTGAGGAGAAAGTTCTTCCCAGCAAGAGAGATTGGCCCTTGGGATGTGCTGCCCAGGGAGGTGGTGGAGTCCCCATCCCTGGAGATGTTCAAGAGGGGATTGGATGTGGCACTTGGAGCCATGGTTTAGTTGTCAGGAGGTGTTAGGTATTAGGTAAGAGGTTGGACTGGATGATCTCTGAGGTCTTTTCCAACCTGCTTGATTCTATGGAGTCAGTTCTGTAACTCCATGAATATTGGCTCAGCCACCTGCACGTTCAGCCCTGGCAGCAGCCAGGATCCATCTGTGGCTGGTTCCAACTTCCCTGAGAGAGGAGACAGGGAGAGGACAGGGAATGCTCCAGCCTCTTCCCCTTCTCCTCTCTTTCTGTTAATTAATCTGGTTGGTCAGGAGCTGATTAAAGCAGCAATGGCGAAAGAAAATGGTAAGAAGAACAAAATGAATAATATTCTTTTTCCCTTCACACCTCATGAACTGGCTCCATGTGGCCTTTTTGTCTCTGCTGAAGTGAATCACACTCCCAGCCACGAGGGTCTCGAGAGAAGCAGCAAACTGAAGAAGCAAAGTGAGAAGCTCAACAGCAGCCAGCAGTGAGCACTTGCAGCCCAGAAAACAAATCACATCCTGGGCTGCAGCAAGAGAAGCAGAGCCAGCAGGGCCAGGGAGGGGATTCTGCCCCTCTGCTCCACTCTGCTGAGACCACAGCTGGAGCTCTGGGTCCAGTTCTGGAGCCTCTGTTCCAGGAAGGATCTGGAGGTGCTGGAAGGTGTCCAGAGAAGGGCCACAAGGAGGAGCAGAGGGCTGGAGCTGCTCTCCTATGAGGACAGACTGAGGGATTTGGGGTTGTTCAGTCTGGAGAAGAGAAGGCTCCAAAGAGACCTACTTGTGGCCTTCCAGGATCTGAAGGGGGCTCCAAGAAAGCTGGGGAGGGACTTGTGAGGGTGTCAGGGAGGGATAAGTCTGGGGGGATGGAGCAAAACCAGAAATGGGGAGGCTGAGATTGGATGTTAGGAAGAAGTTGTTCCCCATGAGGGTGGTGAGAGCCTGGCACAGGTTGCCCAGGGAGGTGGTGGAAGCCTCCTGCCTGGAGGTGTTTGCAGCCAGGCTGGATGTGGCTGTGAGCAACCTGCTGCAGTGTGAGGTGTCCCTGGCCATGGCAGGGGGGTTGGCACTGGCTGAGCCTTGAGGTCCCTTCCAACCCTGACAGGTCTGTGATTCTGTGCAGGCAGAAAGGAGGATCCTGCTGCAGTTCAGAGGCTTTGCAATCAACCAAACAGGACATTTCTTTCTCTGTGCTTGAGCTTTCGCAGCCTTTGGACCTGATTATTTCTTCCATATATTTTCTGGGGGCTGGTTGTCCCAGTGTTACATTCCAGAAGAGTTAAATTGAATCCTTAAGCAGACTTAGCCTTCAGCAAATCCATGCAGGACACATTCCAGTAAGGCCAGGCAGGCACAACTCTGTGCTGAGCTCAGCACCTGGCAAATC
>JAAWVA010000035.1:207744-239321 GCA_015227895.2 Colaptes auratus | reverse complement strand
AAATGTTACCTAAGAGGAAGGTGAGGGGCAGCAATTGTGCAGCTTCCAAAACGCGGGACAACACGGGCTCCCAAGACTGCTTTTGCTATCACAGGAAAGCAGGTCAGAGCCAGGTGGGTGTTGGTCTCTTCGTAACAAGCGAGAGCACGAAAGGAAATGGCCCCAAACTGCAGTAGGGGAGGTTTAGGTTGGATATCAGAATAAACTTCTTCACTGAAAGGTTCTCAAATCCTGAACAGGTTCCCTAGAGAGATGGTAAATCCCCCATCCTTGGAGGTGTTTAAAAGAGGCAGAGATGTGGTGCTGAGGGACATAGCTCAGCACCAGCCTTAGCAGTTAGATAAATTTGGACTTGGTGATCTTAAAGGTCTCCAAACAAAATAATTCTGTGATTCTGTCATAAAGGAATCTAAACTCCAGAGCTCGTGGGTCACTCCACTGTGTTTGTTTGTCCTGGGTAAAGGGGAGAGACAGACAGTAAAAGGAGGAGCCTATTTTGTATGTGGAAACATAAAGGAAAGGCAGGTGCCAGGAGAAAAATTGGATGTAATCAAAAGAGATTGCTCATGGTAGGAGGAGAGCTGCACAGACACAGATGGTAGAGGGAAAGTCAAAGATAAAAGATAAATGTGTGAGAATTATGACAGCATAAATATGTTACTTGTGCTACAAAAGCACTTATGTGTTATTTCAGACAACAGCCTCTGCATGCATTTTGTACAGAGTACATCTACAAGGGCTCTGCTGAGTGCCTCCTCCTGAAATCCGTGCAGCGTGGCTTATTCAGAAAGCTTTTGAGATTACTTCCTTATCCCCAGAACAAGGAAGGGATTCGTTCCAGGTACAGGGCATTAGCTGCAAGTCACAAAATTCAGTAGCTAATATCACTAGGAATCAAAGTATCTTTAACAGGGTTGATGTTAGTAATTTTAAGGTGTCTTCTGAAGACAGACATAAAAGTAACTGCAAGGATTTAGACTAAACTCTTCTCTGCAGCTAGTGGAAAATTCCAAGAAATCTTCCATTGTGTTCATTTTAATATCTGCAATGCAAAGCTTTGAGCATGCCAGTCATCACCTGGCCCAGTCAGGCAAACACATCACTTACTTGGACTCAGGTAGGGGACATTCAAGGAGTTATCTAAGGAGAGAAAACCTGCAAACCTGTAAGGTTGCTCTGCCATGATCTAATAATGGTTCACATGTGCCTCCTGGGACACTGATAGCAGCTAGCAGTGGTTGGTGTCCTGCAGGCATCTGTGCAATATGGTGGAGCAACCAGCAGCAAAACGAGAGGACACAGTCTCAAGCTGCACATGGGGAAGTTTAGATTCGAGATGAGGATAAAGTTCTTCACAGAGGGAGTTGTTCGGCACTGGAATGTGCTGCCCTGGGAGGCAGTTGAGTCACCGTCCTGGAGGTGTTCAAGAGGGGATTGGACGTGGCACGTGGTGTCATGGTCTAGTAGTCAGGAGGCCTTGGGTGACAGCTTGGACTTATGATCTTTGAGGTCTTTTCCAACCTTATGGATACTATGATTCTATATTCTCCTGCCTTGGTGCTCTGTGATGGAGCTCTGGGAGCAGTGAGAGCACTACTACCAGCTCTGGTGGCTCAAGAGTGGCCCTGACATTGCTAGGTGTGAAGTTAGTTTCAGGTTTGTGTTGTGGTGGTCTGAAAAGGCAGAGAGACACCTTGATGCAAGGCTGCGGCAGACACTGAAGTTATGATTTGAAGGGCTGGTGGTGTGGTGTTGCTTCAGGTGGTCACTCTGCTGCATTTGCTGTTGGGACCAAAGCTTGTTTTGTGGCACCAACACCCCCAGCTGCCAGTCTTTTGCCTAGGGCTGCATTTTACCTTGCATGCCCTGTTAAAAGGTGAGTGATAACAGAACTTATCCCATGTTGCCAGGCAATTTGTGACCATAGTCAGAGGGTGAGAACAGCTCTGAGTCAGAGACATGCCCTTCTTGATCACTTCAGGAAGGAAAAGCAACTAGATTTGATGTAACAGTGTGCAGTAACAGCAGCTGTGTGCTTCTCCCTAATTCAGGGTGCCCTGTGAGCCTCAGATGAGTTGCCACCGGATCACACACGCCTTGACCCCTGCTGGGCTCAGAGCATGATGCCTGCTGGTTAATGAGGATCCCCAGTGAAGAAAGGGTTTTTAAATCACCATCTTGCCCGAGGATTCAATTTTTGGAGGCTGAGATGCCACCTTACTCATTTAAATCAACCTTAGAGTTCCTTCTCTTCCCAACATGAGCTCTGCCTGATGTGCCCTCAAGCTTTCAGCTATGTTTTCATAGGCAAGTTGTACGGTCAAAAAGGTTAAGCATGCTGCCCTAATTAAGATGATGCCAATCTAGACTAAATTACTTCACTCATTTGCATGCCTGTTGCAATCATCATCCCTGCTCTAACAGCGTTTACTGCTGATGCCGATGGAAAAATCTCTGCCGTAGCAGAGCTGCCTTGGAAGGGGTGGGAGATTCTGTTCCTGAGGAGGAGGTGGTGACAATGGGTTTTGCCATGTGCCACCTGCACCCCACCAGGACATCTGCAAGCAGGCAAAAGCAGGAGGAAAGAATGCACTGAGGTTCAGGCAGCACAAAGGCACGAGACACCGAAGCCTTTCTCTGCATCTCAAAGGTGATGCAGGGTTGCATGCCCCTAGGAACCCAAAGTTGGTATAAACGCTGCCCTGTTTCTCAGACAAATTTGTGACTGCTGTTTGTTTGTGCTGCACACAACAAAATGTGGGTTTTATAGGTGCAAAGCCCAGAGCAAAGCAGCATCACTGCAAGCAGGAGGGGGATGGAGCATCCCTCTGACCTTTTGCTCTTGAGGATAAAAGCACCATCACTGGATCTGAACACAAATATTAAAGCAATTTCTGCAGCTGAACTGCTGGTGGCAGAGAGGAACTGAGTGAGTTTGAGACACAGTCACAGAATGGTAAGGGTCAGAAGGGATCTCTGGAGATCAAGTCCAACTCTCCTGCCAAAACAGATTCACCTAAAGGTTACAAGGGAGCATGTGCAGGCAGGTTTTGAATGTCTCCAGAGATGGAGACTCTATCACCTCCCTGAACAGCCTGTTCCAGTGCTCTATCACCCTTAAAGAAGTTCTTCCTCATGTTAAGAATTTCTTGTGTTCAAGTTTGTGCCCATTATCCTTTGTCCTGTCACTGGGCACCACTCAAAGAAGCCTGGCCCTATCCTCTGACCCTCACCCTTCAGGTATTTATGTGATTCCCTCTCAGTCTTCTCTTTCCCAGACTAAAATGCCCAACTTCTCTCATTCTTTCCTGACAAGACAGATTTTCCAGTCCCCTAATCATCTTTGTAGCCCCTTGCTGTACCCTCTTCCAGCAAGCCCCTGTCCTCCTTGACCTGAGGAGCCCAAAGCTGGCCACAATATTCCAGATGTGGCCTCCCCAGGGCAGACTAGAGGGGTAGGAAAATCTTCCTTAACATGCTTGCCACACTCTTGTGAGGCACCTGAACCGAGGGCCAGAAAACAAGTGACTTGTAATATTCAGAGGAGGGAAATCCTAGCAGCTGAGGGATGCTGTTCCATCTTACATGCTGCCTATACCTGCTTTTAAATGAATGTTTAGACATCAATTATTTGGTAGAGATGCTGGACACAGCAGGTGTGGAGTTTTGCAATTTCTGGCTCCAACATACTCTGGCAAGACAGTAAATGGAGTATTTGCTTACAAAACCCACAGCCACCTCCCTGGTTTATTGATCACTTTGTTGCAGTTGTCTTCTTCAGTAAGAGCTAAAAGCTTTTTGAAACTTGCAAGGAGGGGGGAGGGAACTCAAACCTTATTTTGGAACAATATCTACATTGATAGCTCCTGTCACAGAGAGAATAGCCATGGATTTCTCTCCAGTGAGACATCAATGTTTAACTCAGCCTTCTGTTTCATGTGGTGTATCTGAGAGAAGTGTCTTTGTGGCAGTCATGTCACTGCTCCCCAGCCCTGTAAACATCCCATGCACACACACAGTGTGTCACTGATAGCTGATACAGCTACAGAAACAAAATCTGTTCACCTGCAGGGCTTTTTCCTGTGCTGAGAGCTGAGCTGCTGCTGAATATTGTTGTTATAGTTATCAAGGAAAGGGGAGGACAGAGCTGTACTAGTCTCAGGGATTTTGAGAGCTCTTCTTGTCCAGTCTGGGTTTGGTCTCATACACTAATGCAGTTTAGTGCTCCTGGCAAGGGACACATCAGTGGGGAGTGTGACACAGATTAGCAGTGAAAAAACATGCCAGCTCATCACCAGCATTGGGCAGATGGGACTGGGAAAAGAGAAGACAGATGATGGGTGGATGGAGGAATACATACTTGCACATGCTATACCATCCCTCATTTTCACAAGCTCAGCAACATACACAAAGGGAGCAAATGAGCACTCCAGCCTTTGTGAGGATGGGTTAGAGTGCTGCACCATCCTTAGAGGCCCTTCACCATCCTTACCTACCTTTTTCATCCCTAAAAGGGCACCTTGAGCAACCTGGTCTAGTGGGAGGTGTGGGCAGGGTGGTTGGAACTGGATGATCTTTAAGGTCCCTTCCAACCCAACCCATTCTATGATTTTATGCGCACTGCTACTTGTATATCTACTCCTGGAGATCCCTTTCCATAGCTCCTTTCCCATGGAGCTCACAGTACTGTGCAGTGGCCAGAAGATGGCAAACTATCAATTCAGATTGCTCTGTGCTGCTGCTGCCACTCGCTCCCCCAGAGAACAGCGTCTGAGGACAGCTAGGACTACAGAGCCCTGTTTGTTCATGGGGTGAAAGCTGTGTGTGTGAGACAGAGGGAGAATTGCCTGTGACCGATTAGCAGTGTCAGTGAGAGGGAAGCAGTGTTCTGGTGCTGACAGTCACAGATAACAGCCCTTCGTGTCATGCTCCAGGACAAGGCACCAGAAGAGGGATTTAAGCTGCAGCATTTTTCCCAAGCTCTCTGAAGGCAGTGCTTTGGCCACAGCATGCTGCAGTAAGATGGGTCTAATCCATTACTATCAAAAGCAAACATGACTGAGATGGCTTTAAGAAAATCATCATCTCCCTCTGCACACTGGCATGCAGGCTTTTACCTTCCTCCATCCCACCCTGCTCAGGGGAAGCAGTGTTTAGCCACAGGCATGGCCTTGCAGGGTGACAGGTTATGTTTCTGAGCACAAGCATCACTAAAGCAGACATCCATGTATCATGCAGCTGGGTGCAGAACTGAAGAACCCCACTTTGGTTTATAGAAGATCTACTCCAGTTCCTCTCCAAATGACATAGGGACTCTGGCAAGGGATGCCAGCAGCTGTAACAGTGACCTGTCAGGCTCTTTCCTTTGGCCAGGGCAGGCCCCTCCTGCTCTTTGCTTATTTAGGCTGTAGCCTCTTTGGTTCAGGCACTGTCCTATATGATGTGCTTGTGTGTCACAGAGCCTGTGACATTCTGGTTCTGTTTCAAGGTTCTGAATGTCCCTGGCAGGTATGAGGGGACTGGGATGGCAGCAGAGATTCAGAACCATGTCATCTCCCAGGTGAATCCCCTCCCTGGAACAACTACATGTGCTGCTCAGGAGGCAGCCTTCAGAGTGGTTTCTCAGGCTTTCCTGACACTGCAACACCAAAGGCAACAGAGATAAAAGGAGCTTATTTCATCCAGACAAGCTTAAGCTAGGAATATGTAAAACCAAAGAGTCCAGAAAAGCAAACAAACCTCAGCTACACATGAGACAGTAATGGCAGGATGGTAATTACTGCTTGGGTCAGGTATTAACTATTAATTTAGGACCAGCTTATGATGGAGGCTTGGCACTTACTCTGTTTCTCTTTCCTAGTGAAAGTAACTTTCAAGGTAGACAGTTAACAAAAATCAGATGAACATGACAGCATCTCCCCTCTGCTGGCACTGCAGCAGTATGAGTTTCCCTGTACCTCCCAGGGTGAGTATGTGTGGTGGTGGTTAAGATCTTAAGGATCCAACCCATTTTGTAAGGCTGCTGCTAAGAAAAACATGGAGTGTAGCTCAGGTTGCTCAGACATGTCTTCAAGAAAAGCACCATGCCAAGCTTTGCTTTACACATCCCTGCTTCCTACATCACCCAAAAGGAGGAATACAATTCTGTTTCCCTCTTTCTTGTGCCTCTAACCCACTGAAAGCTGCCAGTGACATCACCAAACACAGAAGTGGAGCTGGAGACTCTCAAAACATTACTACAGCCTTATGTGCACTTGGGGGTCCATAATTGCATGTAATACATGGTTCATAAAACCTACAGCCCAATCTGTTCTTCATCCTCTTTTCAGAGCCCTTCCTACAGATGCAGGATTTGTTTTCCTTAGATCTTCATCTTTCCCAAAACTCTTTCCTTCACCTATGAAATCTCTCCTGCTGGTGAATGTATTTAAATACACTGTTTGAAAAGATAAGCAGGCAGGCCCTGCTAACAGGCAGGGAATAACTCCTCCCATTGCTGAGAAAGACCCCCTGACACCAGCATGGGATGCCTTTGCAGAGTGGAGTGTCAGCAGAGCTGCTTCTGACAATCCCAGCCTGAGAGCACTGTTACTCATGGCAGCATTAAACTGGCTTGTGTTAATTGTGTCAAAGCGAGCAGTAACAGACAATAGCTTCTCCAATTCAAGAGCACTCCTTTGTGGAGAAATACCTCCTGCTTTTCTGGGCATAAATGGGACACTTAAGAGCAGCTCTGGCAACCCTCCAGCAGCTCACAGATTCCTGTGCCTAGAGGCCTTTGTAGTCCTGTCTCTAACCACTATATAGAAGTATGTGAACCACAGGGAAGGGCATCACTGAGGGGGCTCTCTGTCTACCATGAGTCCTCTTTTGCTACATGTTACCAGCAGTAGAAGGTGGGAAGTAGTATCTCATCTCCTGGACAGTCTCTCCATTGACAGTCAATGGCATTCTGGCCTGCATCAGGAACAGTGTGGCCAGCAGAAGCAGGGAAGTCATTGTGCCCTGTGCTCAGCACTGGTTAGGCCACACCTTGAGTCCTAAGTGCAGTTCTAGGCTCCTCAGCTTAAGGACATTGAGACTCTTGAACGTATCCAGCGAGGGGCAAAGAGGCTGGGGAGAGGCCATGAGCACAAGCCTTACGAGGAGAGGCTGAGGGAGCTGGGATTGTTTAATCTGGAGAAGAAGAGGCTCAGGGGAGACCTTCTTGCTCTCTACAACTACCTGAAAGGAGATTGTAGCCAGGAGGGGGTTGGTCTCTTTTCCCAGGCAAGCAGTACCAGAACAAGAGGACACAGTCTCAAGCTGCACCAGGGGAAGTTTAGGCTGGAGGTGAGGAGAAAGTTCTTCCCAGAGAGAGTTGTTAGCCATTGGAATGTGCTGCCCAGGGAGGCGGTGGGGTCACCATCCCTGGAGGTGTTCAAGAAGGGACTGGATGTGGCACTTAGTGCCATGGTTTAGTACTCATGAGGTGTTGAGTGACAGGTTGCACTTGATGATCTCTGAGGTCTTTTCCAACCTTACTGATTCTATGATTCTATGACTTGCTCCCTACCTTCAGAATCACAGAATGTATCTGGTTGGAAGAGACTTCATGGATCATCCAGTCCAGCCCTCAACCCAGCATTGAAGGGTCAACACAAGGCCACATCCGTAAGTGCCAGGTCCATCCGGCATTTCAACACCTCCAGGGATGGGGACTCCACCACTGCTCTGGGCAGACTATTCCAATGTCTGATATCCCTCTCAGTGAAAAAATACTTCCATCTCATGCAGCTTGTAACCATTTCCTCTGGTCCTGTCACTTGTCTTCAAGGAGAAGAGGCTGCACCATTTTTTTTTTCTTCTAATACAGCAACTTTTAAAGCAAATCAGGAACTGATGTAGCAATGTTAAGTCTGAGTTTTAGAAAGAGAAACGTAACTGCTGGATTAAGTTGCTGCTTTATAGGCAAAAGTTGCAGGGATCTGGGATACTGGTCTTGAGGGACTTGGCTTCAATCCTCTGCCATAAGCACAGTGATTTATACAGATGCTGTGCAAACTTTACAATAAGAGACTGGCCAGGAAGCTGAAATGGAGAAGGCAACTACTAAGTCTGTAGCATGGCTTCCCACAGTAATCCAGGCTTGGAGGTCTTCCATGAGAACACAAAATGTGGTGAGATCACATTCCAAGCCCAACTGATAGTGAAGAGGGAATCCTTCCACAGCTGGAGGCTGATCTGTACGTATAAATATGTGAAGTCACAGCTTCCATCAAAGTCTATCCATCACAAGTGTCTTGGCATGTGATAACTCCTCTCACTGAGTGATTCATAGAAATGACCCGTTTCCAACAGCAAGAGAGAATCTGCAAGATCTCAGTTTGGCAATGGCAACACCAGAGTTTAGCAGAGCAACGGAAATAAGTACCAAGGAGAAAGAAATGCGGGGGAGGATGTGTGCACAACACAGCTTGGGAGTTTAGGAAAAAAAAACCCAGCCTCCCACTGAGTTGCTATGGGGTAATTAATGAAATGTTTCACTCTCTCCAACTTTTCTTCCAACTTTTTCCTCCCCAGGGGCAGAAGCTATCATCAAAGAACATTTTTCTTTGGCTCAGTGGGTTAGCAGTGATGGATGCTTTAAGAGGAGCAGGTTTGGAAGCCATCTCACCTCCCACTATCGAAAATTAATCGGAGCACAGCTGGCCAAAGCGTAGGTGGAAAGGAACATAAGGCTTCCTTGGTCTGCTGGTGTCAGCTGGCACACCAGTATACAATACCACTTAGTAGAAACACCACCAGATAGTAGATGCACTGGGAGCTGATGACATGTAGTAATTAGTCTCTATTTTATATTGCCTTATTCTTTCCTGCGAGCTGATAGATTAACCTGCCACGAGGCTCCAGCTGGCAGACTGTTACTCAGCGTGAAGCACCACGCATCAGAACTGGAAGATCAGTTGGAAGAAGTCCAAGGAAAAGCTAGGGGAATGATCAGACCTCTAGAGAATGTGACCTGTGATGAAAGGTTGAAAAGACTTGGTCTGCTTAAGCCTGGAGAAGAGAAAGCAAAGGAAAGACATCATAACATCATCCTGGCCTGGATCAGCAATAGCATGGACAGCAGGACCGGGGAAGAGATTGTGCCCTTGTACTTAGCACTGGTGAGGCCACACCTCCAATACTGGATTCAGTTTTGGGCCCCTCACTTCAAGAGGGTCATTGAAGTGCTAGAGTGGGTTCAGAGAAGGACAATGCAGCTGGTAAAGGACCTGGAAAACAGGGCTGAGGAGGAGCAGCTGAGGGAACTAGGGTTGATTAGACCCCCTCCTGGCTACAACCTCCATTCAGGTAGTTTTGGAGAGCAATGTGGTCTCCCCTGAGCTTCCTCTTCTCCAGGCTAAACAATCCCAGTTCCCTCAGCCTCTCCTCGTAGGGCTTGTGCTCAAGGCCTCTCCCCAGCCTTGTTGCCCTTCTCTGGACACATTCAAGAGTCTCAATGTCCTTTTTAAATTGAAGGGCCCAGAACTGGACACAAACTGGAAGAAACTGTAAGGAATGCACAGGAATAGTGAAGCTCCTGAACCATTTGTAGCTGTAGAGTGGCCAAGGTTGCAGTTTCCTGAGTGCAGGCAGGTCAGACAGCTATCTGTTGACAGGTACATCCCATCCAGCCCAGGGCATGGGGCTAACTAAACAACGCCTTAAGGTACCTTTCTGACTTCTTCTGTGATCTGTGACTAAAAAGATAATCTTCTGTCACTCCAAGTGAAGGACACAGAAGAAACATACCCACCAACAAGAGTTTGTGTGGACAACTAGATACTACAGCCTGAGGGATAGCAATACCCAGGATCTCTTAATAAAATCATATTTTGTAATGGAACCTGCAACCTCCCCATCAGATAAGATTGAAAACAAGTAGAGAGTTAGCTGTGGGATGAGCAGAGCCTGGGGCTGAGGGAAACTTAACGTTCCACTCATTCATTTTGGAAGTATTCTCATTAGTAATTTCCCCATTATAGTTAGAGCAAACCAGAACATTCAATTCCTGGCAGCAAAACAATTCCCTAGCTGCAGATAATATTGATACTGGCTTTAAGTCAGTTTACTAAAGAAATGAAAAGGAAACAACAGCTCCAGCGACGCCTGTCCAGCTTTGAAGCATCTCTTAAGAGACTGTTTGGGTGAGTGGTATTGTGCAGGAAGCTAAATCAAATCTATCACTAGTAATAGTCTGATTAGAGGAATTCAGAAAGAGCCTGTGGAGCTGGGCAGCTCCTCCTCAAGCCCTCGCCCCGCCTCCTGCCCACCCCTCAAGCCCTCCGCTAGTACATCCCATTTTGTGGGTCTGTATCTTCAGATCACTTCACCAGAGCTGCATTTCAGAGGTCCCTTCCAACCCCAGACTATTCTACACCGCTTTAAACTTGGAGTAAGAAGGAGGACTGAACCTGATTAAGCAGTTTACACAGGCCTGTATCTCCCCTCACCCATAACTAGTTATAGCAGTTTCTCAGAAGCCATTTCCTCCTTGCAAGCTGCATGGTGCATAGCCCTTGCAGCACACCATGTTCCTTCCTGTCCTTGAGGAAAATAAGTAAGATTAAACTACCCATGCTCTGTGACTTTTTCTCCCAGAGCTGCCCACTTCTCAGTCTTCCCTATGAGGTCTTCATGACTCAAGCAGCAAGACTCTTCCCTGAAGAGTGGTTGGAGAGCAGCCAGGCAGAGAGGGACCTGGGGGTGCTGGTGATTGTAGGCTGAACATGAGCTGCAGTGCCCAGGCAGCCAAGAAGGCCAATGGCTCCTGGCCTGCATCAGGACAGTGTGGCCAGCAGGAGCAGGGAGGTCATTCTGCCCTGTGCTCAGCACTGCAGGCACACCTTGAGTCCTGTGTCAGTTCTGGGACCCTCAGTTTAGGAAAGATTCTACTGGAGCGTGTCCAGAGAAGGGCAACAAAGTTGGGGAGGGTTTGGAAGACAAGCCCTGTGAGGAGAGGCTGAGGGAGCTGGGGTTGCTTGCCTGGAGAAGAGGGACTCAGGGGTGACCCTATGCTCTTACAACTACCTGAAGGGAGGTTGTAGCCAGGCAGAGGTTGGTCTCTTCTCCCAGGCAGCCAGTACCAGAACAGAGGACCAGTCTCAGGCTGCGCCAGGGCAGTTTAGACTGGATCTTAGGAAGAAATTCTAACAGGAGAGTGATTGCCACTGGAATCAGCTGCCGTGGAGTGGGGAGTCACCTTCATTGGAGGTGTTCAAGAGGCTTGATGGGGTGCTTGTGCCACGGTTTAGTTGTTTAGTGGTTGTATTGTACTGTATTGTACTGTACTTAGGTGGGTTGGATTGGTTGATGGGTTGGACGTGATGATCTTGAAGGTCTCTTCCAACCTGGTGTATTGTATCACTTGTATCACTTGAACCCTAACCTTCACGCTCACAACCGTCTTTTTCCCCGAGATGAGAAGTCAGGAGGCCCTGTGCATTCTCAAGGGCAAACAAGCCATGGTTCTCAGCAGAAGGCAGCAGCTCTCCTAACCTTGGCAGCTGCCAGACTGCAGTTGTGCTGGCTGACCCACCGAGCCTTTCACAGGAGACAGGGTGCACCTTCACAGGTACTGGTCGACCAGAGAATTTCAACACACAGTCTTAAGCACCAAATCGCTTTAAACCAAGGAAAAGACTGAAAGCTCCTTCCAAGCAGAGGGGACAAAGCACCATTAGTCCCAAAGTGATTATTTACTGCATGCTATTTGGTATTGGCACTTCATCTGTCTGTCATTAGGAATATCTGGCACATTTCATTTGTAAGAAATGGGAAATAGCTGCATAGAAAATAGAAATGCTGAAGTAATGAGTCCTTGAGTCCTGTGTCCAGTTATGGGTTCCTCAGTTTAGGCAGGATGTTGACTTGCTGGAAGGTGTCCAGAGAAGGGCAACAAAGCTGGGGAGGGGTTTGGAGCATAGCCCTGTGAGGAGAGGCTGAGAGAGCTGGGGCTGCTTAGCCTGGAGAAGAGGAGATGCAGGCGTGACCCTATTGTTCTCTACAGCTATCTGAAGGGAGGTTGCAGCCAGGCAGGGGTTGGTCTCTTCTCCTAGGCAACAGCACCAGAACAAGAGGACACAGTCTCAAGCTGTGCCAGGGGAGGTTTAGGCTGGAGGTGAGGAGAAAGTTCTTCCCAGGAAGAGTTATTTGCCATTGGAATGGGCTGTCCGGGGAGGTGGTGGAGTCCCCATCCCTGGAAGTGTTTAGGAAGATACTGGATGGGGTGCTTGGTGCCAGGGTTTAGTTGATCAGATGGTGTTGAGTGATAAGTTGGACTCTATCTCAAAGGTCTTTTCCAACCTGGTTAATTCTCTTCTATTTTAATTCACAAACTAGTTGCAAACTAATCCCAAATCCTCAGTCAGGAATGTCTTGTAGAAGTTCAACTATTCTGTTGTAGGCTTTGCTCTTCTTTTCTGCTGGGGAAGGCCCCAGATTTCCTGTCAGGGTGAGATGTCAGGAAACTCTGCAGAAAGGCCCATTTGCCAGGTACAAGTTTACTGTGCACAGATCTGCAGGGGACTTCCTGTAGGTTCTTGGAAAAGTCAGTCGCCAGTTGACGCCTCGGTTTCCCTGCTGGCTCTATGGCAATGAAGACACATAAGGAGCTCTGTGAACCACCACATGTTTGGCTGACAATCTGTCAAAACCAGAGGGAATCCAGACCTCTCAGAGGGTCTGTCAGTAAACCACACCTGGCTACCTGACCTGTAGATGATATCTTACCCAACCTTCCAGCCACCAATACACAGATGGCTTGTCCTGATGTGCTTGAGGATGTAACTCCTCAGGATTTTTCACTCATTACCATTACAGGGTAGGGCACAGCTTCGCTAGCTTGGAAAGTCATTATGTGAACAGGAAACTACCTCAGACCTTCTGGCTCATCTCCTCAACTGCCTTTTTCTTTTTTTAGTGTCCTGACAGGATGTGTGGAGGAGAAGACAAGGTTTGGGAAGGCAGAGGAGGACAGCCCAGAGAGGAGCCAGGCCAGTCAGGGGTTCTGCTTTCCTGCTCCGTCATGTGACCTCAGGCAAGTCACTTAACCTCTGCCTCCACTTCCACTCCTTGGTCACATCGCTGTGACTCCCTGTGTGGTGTGGGCAGCCACAAAGCCTGCTCAGGAGGAATCACTAGATTATCTATTCCAGCATTTCAAGTAGGACAGGCCATTACATTTCACCTAACTATTCTGAATCAAACAATTTGTGTTTGCCCCAAATCTCTCTTCCAGGAAAGTTTCATACGAAACCATCCAGCCACAAAGAATTTCTCACAGAAACTGATGCCTCTTCAGATCTCTCTGCTGGATAACAGAGATCCTCAGCATGACCCAGTGTTCTATGTTTTAACCCAGCAATCTAATTCCAGAACATATTTACTTCAATATTTTCTTTAACCAAACATATTTCACCAATTTATGTTCTTGTTCTCAGCCTTCATGCAACTCCTGTACCTTTCTTTACAAGTTCTCACACTTCCTACAGTGCCAGGATTAGATCAGCTGATGGAGTTGGAAGGAAAAGGTTTCATGTATAGACTGTTCTTTGGCTTTCAAGTTCCAGCCCAGGGCCCTGCAACAGAACTGAATCACTCTTTTAGTCCTTCTGTTGCTCCACTTCTGCACAGCCAACAGCATTAACTTTCTTTGTCTCACACAGATACACTCACAGGTGTGCTACCTGGCTAAGCTCTTTTGCCTCTCACTTTCTGCCAGTCACTATTGGTACAACAGAAGTCACGGGCATAGCATCTTGGGTAACATGCAAATCAGTCATAACAACTAACTGATGGGAGAAAGGCTCTGAAAACTCTGCTTTTCAAAGGGAGAAAGCTTGTCTTGGCAGAAAAGTGAGATTTGAGTGAAGGATTTTAACATGAGTAGTGGAGATTTTGACATCTGAGTGTTGCCTGTGAGGTTCAATGAAAATTCTGCTATCCATAGCTGCTGCATCATCTGTGCTCATTACACTGTTCTGGAGCTCCCCGAAACACATTTTGAATCTGAAACATTTTCACCTCTGGCATGTCCAACATTCCTTGGTGTTACTGTCTGAACATTAGTCTTCTCTTTCTGATTCAGCCCTTGGACTCGTCTTTTAGCTGAGGCTAAAACTGGTCATGCCTTGCATGAGACAAGCTGCTGCCTAACAGGGAGCAAGTCCCAAGTGTTGATTTGAAAAGTCCAAACAAGCAATGAAGCAAACAGTGATGTTGGGAGCAAGCATGAAAGGAGAGAGGGCATCCATCCATCAGCTCCTGCAAGTCCTCTCAGCTTTTCTGCCTGACCTTGTATTGCTGAAGAGATACTTATGGGGTATTTACTTGAGGAGAATACTCCCCAGTAAGAACCACAGAAGAGAACTAAGGAGTTCTCCCACTAAATTGACTTTTTGTATCCTATTACTGTTTGGTGGTTTGTTGTGTGGAGTTTTGTTTGTTGGTTTTGTCATTGGGTTTGGGTTTTTTTTCAGTTGAACCACCATCAGAAGGATGCAGCTGCTATAACTGTTTAGGTGTAAGTGAGTATTGTAGCACCATGGGTAAGCTAACAAACTGGCCCAAGCCTGTGTACCATAAGGATTTGATGCACAGACTCAGGGAACTGATTGGCAGATAAACCTAAGCAATCTCACAAGAATCATCCCAGAAGCATCCAGCACTGTGGAAAACAAATTGTACAGGTTCTGGGGGAAGAGTTTTTTCTTGCAGTGAAGGCAAAAAGAAAGGGGGATGGAGAAAAGGATGGGTTTGGGCTGCTTGCTTTTGTTATGTTCTCAGTCTGGGGGTAAATATTTGACCTGTCTAAACCAGCTGATTCATTCCTACCGTGAAGATGAACTGAAAGATTTTCTCTCCTTCCTAGGCTGCCTTAGTATGGATCTTCTCTGACACTTGACATGCTGCACGTAATTGCCACATCAATACACTTCTGCAAATCCCACAGCTCAGAACTTTGTCCCAGCCACTGGAAAACTACTGCAGCCCGAGAAGGAGAGCTAATGGGATCCATCTGCTTTGGCGACATTTTTAATTCCTATGATTTACTCATTAATTTTCTCTTCTCTAATTACACGCAAACGTCAGCGGGGGAAGTGGAAAAAGAGCAACAAGGAAGGCAAAGAGAGCCAGCTGCCGGGGACCGGCTGCACTTCGCGTTGCTGCCACTAGGCGGCATGATCCCCACAGTCATTGCAACACAGCCTGCTCCCAGCGCCTTCCGAGACAGACTGTCCAACGAGGAATAGCTTTCAGCAGGAACAACAACAGAGAATCCTGATGAATAAGTATCTGAAGAGTAGATCCGGAGGTACTACCAACACCTCAGATAAACTCAGTATCATTAAGAGGCTCTGAATGAATGGATCAACCCGCACCAGTTCAGTCTCAGCCATAAAGCCCTGCACTGGGATTTACACAGGGGAGAGGTTGTTTATGCAGGAAAAATAATCAAAGTAACCCCGGAGAGATAAGCCAAAGGGACAGCACAAGCCCCTGTGTTCCCTATGCCCTGCAGGGCTGTCCACCCCTCTGCTTGCCCACAATCTGCCCTACAAAACCTTGGCCCCTCAGGTGTGGCACAGCTCAACTCAATGTCTTGGAGGTCTGTTTGGATACTCCAAGTGTTGGATACCTTTTTGCTTGGAGAAACAATATACACCCAGATCCCAAGATCCTAAACATCATTTATAGAGATGGAGACACTTATGCCTGCACTGGCAGCTCCCTGACCAGGGCTGCAAGCAGAGGATGTTCAGCAGCTCCCAGCTGCATCTAACACAGAGAACCACAAGATTTTAAGATAGTTTCTTCAGTGATTTGGCAAACCAGATCTGTTTTGGACAGAGTCAAGTTCTCTGCCTGCAGAGCAAGAAGGGCACAAGCTACCTCTGAATCTGAAAACACCTCTTTGCTCACTCCCTCTACAGCCATGCATGTGTCAAGCAGCATATCACCATTGCCTGCTACACCCCATGCACCTCTTTGTTTCTGGGGCAAAGCAGCTCAGACAGCAGAAAAAAACAGACAGCAAGCCTCCCCCATGCATGGCTTCACCCTCCACATGCTGCTCATTTGAGCTCTGCATGTAGTTTCACCTTCCCCAGTTCCAGTAGTGAGCAGCACAGAACAAGATGGAGAAGGAGAACAGCAACCAGGAGAAATCACTTTGTTTTCTCCTCATGTTAGGGAATTATTCAGGTATTTCCAAAAGGTGCTGGGCAGCTCTGATAACCTTTGCCAAAGTAGTTATAGAAAATAAGGAGCAATTCTCACTCCAGGTGAAAATAGGAGCCCAATATTTAGCATCCTGTTTACAACAGCTCACACAAAGCAGTCACACAGACATCCACTTCTCATGGTACTTCTCATATATTCTGCTATTTTCCTAACATAGGTCACTTATGAACACAAATGTGTCCTTGACGTACCAGCACATAAAGGGTGGCTACCAGGAAGATGGAGACTCCCTTTTTGGAGAAGACAAGGGGGGGAATGGGTGCAAGTTACTGCTGAGGAAATTCCCATTGGGCCCCAGAAAGAAATGTTTCCCCATGAGAACAGCTGGACACTGGAATAATCTCCCAAGGGAAGCAGTAGACTCCCCTACATTGGTGAGCTCAAGACTTAGCTTGGCACAGTGCTGGGCCATCTCATTTCAGCTACAGCATCACCTAGAAAGGTTGGACCAGGTGGTCCTTTGGGTCCCTTTTAACCTGGCATTTTGTGACTCAGTGCTCACATTCACTCCTTTAAGGAAAAACTACTGAAATCATCGTGCTGATAGGAAACAGCAAAGTAACCAATCTAAGGGCTCAGATGCACCAAGATGCTGCTGTGTTGCATGACCAGACAACCTACACATCTTTCCTCAGATGACTGTCACATTAGAGCATGCAGAGACCACTCATCATCCTGTAACTTGCTCTCCTATGAGGAATTTTGGCCTCCTTGTTTCCATGGAAAACAGTCACAGCTAAGCACTTACAGCAGTTACTGAGGTCACTTAAGAAGCCTCTAGAGTCAAACCTAGACTTTGAGCAGATTCTTTCCAAGCACCATGGCCAGTGAAACATCCTCCTTCCTTTGCTAGCTCTGAAACTACTACAAAATAGAACCAAGAAGCAACAATCTGAGGTTTGTGTGACTTTAGGCTAACAAAACTGCTGTGTGACAAGTTGAGTGCAGATTATTAGCCAGTAAAATGATTCTTAGAAAGAGGGAAAATAGATAATTTTTTCTCCCTGGTTTTGTTTGCCTTTTCAGTATTTAAGATGTTAATTTTGTTATTTCCATCAGCAATGAAAGAATTGCAATACCACCACCACGAGGGCTGGACCACACAGTCTGTAGTTCTGCAGGCTTCAGATAAACTGCTCTGCCTCCAGTTCTGAAATCCCAAAAGCTGATGAATTCCTGTCATGCCCCTGGCTCCTGATTTTCAGTAACCTCACCATGATGCAGGTGTGAACGAAGAAGGTGTCTGATATAAGCAGGTTTATGAAGCCATGATTAATAAGCCAGGCAATACTGTAGGGCCCAGGATTACTTCCTGGCTCCCAGGGTCTAAGTGTAAGTAGTGGCAAAGCTCCAGCTCTGTGACAGGACCAAGTCTCAGCTCTGCTCAGCCCTTCCTGCACACTTCAGTTTCCATGCCCATAAGCTATAAAGGCTCTAGACTGTGTCTGAGCAGGCCCCTGAGGACAAGAAGTGCAGTTTATTGCAGGGCACTGAACAGATGCAGCCATACAGTGACATAATCGGGGTACAAGTGACATTAACACACTTCCTCGGGTCTGCATTTCAACACTTCCTCTTCCATCTGAAGCAATGCATAAAGGCAGTGCTTAGCATCAGGGAACCCGGGGAAGAAGTGAGGGCAGGCTGTCTAGACACGAATTAGCACATGCTCACAGCTCTGCCTCAGTGGCATGGACCTGTACCTACTTCCCTACAGCTGCAGACAGCACAGGACAAGGAAAAGACAATACCAGTCAGGTGCTGATCTCACTCATGTAATTTCACATCAGATGATCAGGGATCTCTGTGCAAGTCCTGGTTTGGTACACAACAGGAATTTGTGAGTCCTGAAGTCATCCCTGGCTCAGCTGGGTGGCTGACAACAGATGCCAGCAGGATGACCTTGCCTAGTACCCTGTCATGATTTAACCCCACTGGTAACTAAGCCCCATACAGCTGCTCACTGACTTCTCCCCAGCAGGATAGGGGAGAGGAGTGGAAGAGCAAAGGTTGAGATAAAGCCAGTTCAACAGGGAAAGCAGAAGCCTGCACAAGCAAAGCAAGCCAAGGAAATCATTCACCACCTCCCATCAGCAGACAGGTGTTGAGCATCTCCAGGACAGCAGAGCCTCATCACATAGAACAGTTACCTGGGAAGCCAAAATGCTATCCCTCCAAATGTCTTCCCTTCCTCCTCTTTTATATGCTTTGCATCATGCCATACGGTCCAGAATCTCTCTTGGGTCAGTTGGGATCAGCTGATAAGGGGAGACTGCTAGGACAATGTCTTGTGCACCCCCAGCCTGCTTGCTGTTGGGGTGAGGTGAGAGGCAGAAAAGGCTTTGACTGCAATGGCTAGAACATCCCCGAATTATCAACACTGCTTTCAGCACAACTCCAAAACAAAGCCCCACACCAGCTACTGTGAAGAAAAACAATGCTGCCTCAGCCCAAACCAGCACATCCTCCCTGCCTGGTTAATTACCAGAGTGCTAGGGCAGGAAAAGCTAAACCTTTCCCACCTTCTATTACAGAGATGTCTTGCTCAGGGCTCTCATACATTTTCTGTAATAGGTACTGAAAACATTTTGGCTCTGTCCAGTTTAGTAGTCAATGTCTTTTCAATCCTGCATAAGGGGGAAGGGAGCTCTTTTTGACAAATGTTGTTAATAATGAGTAATTTTCTAGCACAGACAGTCTCCTGGGGTTTAACCTACAGCTTCCTTTTTCCCCCCACTTAGTTCTTCCCACATGCAAAGTCATTTGGCTCTGTAGAAGACCCATCACAGTTATTTATGGATTCTGGACCTCTATTTGTTGCCCATCTCTCTCCCATCACAGCTTGGTCCTGCATGAAGAGTATCTCCTGGCAGAAAAATAAGATACTTCAAAAGAAGACACACCATTATCTCCCTCCTCCTCCTCCAGTATGAGCTCCCTAGGTGGACTCTGTAAAGTCTGCACAGCTCTTGGCAAAGGACCAGACCAGTAGGAATGTGACAAATGCCACTGACTTTCTCTTTACTCCGTCTTTGTGACAGGAAAGCACTTGCTTTTCAGGGGGTTATTTTCTTTTGCTGTTTTCATTCTCCTGTTTGTGCACAGGGAATTCAAGCTCAGAGGAGCATCTGCCACTTGTTGTCACCTGTAGCTGCTTAAGAAATCCAGCATCCACACCAGGTACCAACAGCACTCTGCAGAACATGCAGGTCAGCTTGGTGGCCTCCCAAGCAGCACTCCCAAAGGGCTTCCACTGTCCTAATACCTAAGGCAAATGGATGACATTCACTTTCCCATCCAAGCACACCTCAGCTCTTAAGGCTGTCTTGTTTAAGGTTGTGTGTCAAGACAAGGGCTGTGTTAGTCTCTTTGGGTGCATTCAGTGCCTAAAACAACAGAGCTGCAGTTTCTGTTGGGCTTTAGGCATTGCCACACTATAAATAATAGCAATTACAGTAGAGATGGCCATGGAAATATATACCCAAGTATATTATACTTCACTTCCTCTGACATTATTTATTCCCTGGGTTCAGGCAGTGAACTCATCAAGGAAAGCAGAAGTAGCTATGCCCTGCATTTTGCCAAGGATATCACACAGTGCAGTGAGTTTCTTGTGCACATGTGCACTGCTGGGCCTTCCTGAATTCCTAGACTTGACTGATGCTTTCTCATCAGCTCCTACAGGCAAGGCTGGGTGCTTTCACTCTGAGTAGCATTTGGATTTTTACAAGCTGGAAGACTCAAATCATGTTTCTGACATTAGGTATTAACAGCCCATCTGTGGTTAGGTGCCTGTGGGCTGAAGCAACATAATTCCTTCTGTTTATGAATGAAATATCTGAGACTGTCACACACTGCACTGTGATCTCAGTTACATCTTCTGCAGAGGGTAGAGAACAGGGCCACATCTGTACCTACTGCAGGCAAGCAGAGAGCTGCAGAATAAGCACCCCTCACAGCACATCCCATCATTCTGTTTTGTGTTACATGACAGAATGGAAATGGTCCCCACAGAGCTGGCAGAGGACTAGGTTGCATTAGAGACAGCTGATGGCTAAGAAATGGCTGCAGCTTCCATCAGGCTCTCCCCTGCTGTCCAGTGTTTGAAGACCTCAGTGAGAATGAATGGAGGCCAGTGAGTCAGTTGCTTGAATTTCTTTCTTTAACCCATTATGAGGATGCCCATCTGCAGCTGCTTCACCTTTCAGACTGATCCTGTTCACAATGCAGAACTTGCCTTCCACAGGAGCAGTGGTGGAGATGCAACTGTGAAGATGGTATTGCCACGCTTGGCAGTGTCCTCCAACAGGAGACACTGTACAGGGTAGCTACCTCTTACACTTGGAAACTGTGAGACAAGAGGACAATACTGCTATGTCCCCATTTGGGAGATACAATTTCTTCTGGAACTTTGTTGTAAGCCTCCAGCCTCAGGAGAGGATGCACAGACTACCCTGCTGGACACCTCTCCAACTTCTCCTAGGCTGCTTTACAGCATCCTTTGTATGAGCACTGAACTCACTCCTGCATCATGTTGAGTGCCTCCTTGGAGGTGCTGATAGCTCCCTTGTTTTTCTGTCTGCAACAGGAGGAAAATGGTGCTGCCAAAAGTTTATGGTGCCATAAACCCCCAACCACAGTAATGAGCTGGTGACACGTGCGATGCAGTATCTGCCCAGCTCCCAGGCTCTGTCCTGCTGATCCATCATCACTGCCTAGTTGACAAGGCACTCCCCCAGCCCTCTGGAGGGAAATTCTCAACAATCATTTTATTAATAAGGAACCAAGTACCAGCTCAGAGATGAAGGTGCTAATTGTGGCACATCAGCAGCCAGAAGAAACAATTCCTCAAGGATCATACACATTAATCTCCTGTGGCTGCTGGTTGGAGTGAGAGGCATTTCCTTAGTGGTGCTGACAGCTGCTAATAAGACAGCAAAATACTCTGCAAACATGACCATTAATGCTGCCAGCCAGGAAGCTGGGGATTCACATCTCTGGCAGATGTCTCCAACACTTCCTTGTTGGATAAGCATGAGGGGATATAGTGGAGTCCCTTGCAGATTGGAAAAGGGGTAAAATGGCTTTCCAGGCATGAATTGTTATGCTGGTGAAATAAAAGCTTAGTTAAGCACCAGAGCTCTAAATGGGTCATGTTTCCAGCCCAAAGCACTTGTGTGATGCTGTCTTGAGGTCTAGTGACACTGAGGCTCAAGATAAAAGGTGAGGAGCCATCATTATTTTTATGATTGGGTTGTTGGACAAGGATATGCCTCAGCTGGCTATCTCAGTAATAAATGTATCAGGGTAACAGGCCTGCCTGCTGGTGCTTACACACTGCCCTCACCAACTGCCACTTAACATCACAGAAGTGGTGGTTGGATCTAAAACCACCTTTCCAACCTCCCATTGGACTATTGCCAGAGCTAGCTCAGGGCAGCCAAGGCTGTGAGCCCCTGGAGACAGAGATGGCCAAGCCTCTCTGACAACCTGCTAAGCGCTGCACTATCATCCTAGTGAAGTATGTCCCCCTCAGTGTCCAGTACAAACACCCTACATCACAACTTGTGGCTGTAGCACTTGATAAGGAAGTATTCAAACAAAGCAGATTTGGTGATTCACCCAAAATTAAGGCCCTCAGGCCCAATTCCCAGGTACCCATTCCTGCACCTCTGGTGCTTCAACCTTCACAGCAAAAGAAAGCCGAGTTGAAGAATTAACCCTGCATGCTGGCAGAGGTTTATGCCTTGGAGAACAGCAGTTTCCAAATCCATCCATTCATGAACCTTTCTGAGGACAATCCCTCCCCCTCCTCCATGCCCAGGCCCTGGTATTTCATCGACTCATGACAATGTTTGTGACTGTGTCAGAGCTGTTCCAAGCTCTGCCAGCAAAACTGAAACCGTGGCTAATCTCTTCCTTTGCAAAGCATGCAGTTAGGAATATTGTGTCCCAAGGAGCTAGAATTAAGTGAGGAAAAGGCCCAGACTGCTATGCCAGGTGGCTGGGTGCATTATGGATGCAGCAAAAGCTCAGCCACAGCATGCACAAACAGAGCTACACATCTGGCTGGAATCAAAGCTGGCAGTTTACCTCCAGCTCCTTCTGCAAAACCCTAACTGACCTCAATACCAAACAAGTTTCATTTCCATTTCCCTCTTTGCCTCTCTCCAATATGCTGTCTTGTGAACTAGAGATATCAAAAAAGAGAAGCTTTCTGCATTAGTCACTTTTCTTTTTCTGTGTTGTAGGTGGGCCAGCATCCACCAAATCCAGTAACCAAAAAGTGAAAAGAAACAGGGAGGGAGGGAAAAAATGAAAAAGAGAAGTTATGAATTAAAAGTATAACATGGAGAATAAAGGTAATGTCTGGGGAAGTAGGAAATGGAACAGGAATCCTAGAATCAGTCAGGGTTGGAAGGAACCACAAGGATCAGCTAGTTCTAACCGCCCTGCCATGGCCAGGACACCTCACACTAGAGCAGGCTGGCCAGAGCCTCATCCAGCCTGGCTTAAACCCCTCCAGGACGGAGCCTCAACCACCTCCCTCGACAACCCATTCCAGGGCTTCACCACTCTCATGGGGAAGAACTTCCTCCTCACGTCCAGCCTGAATCTCCCCACCTCCAGCTTCATTCCATTCTCCCTAGTCTTATCACCTCAGAACCTTCTCTTCTCCAGACTGAACAGCCCCAACTCCTTCAGTCTGTCCTCACAGGAGAGGTGCTCCAGCCCTCTGATCATCCTCATGGCCCTTCTCTGGACACCTTCCAGCACCTCCAGATCCCTCTTGTAATAGGGGCTCCAGAACTGGAGGCAGTACTCCAGGTGGGGTCTCACCAGAGCTTAGTAGAGGGAGAGAATCACCTCCCTTGACCTGCTGGCCACACTTCTCTTGCTGCAGCCCAGGCTCTGATTGGCTTTCCGGGCTGCAAGTGCACCCTGAGAGCTCCTGTTGAGCTTCTCGTCCACCAGCACCCCCAAGTCCCTCTCCTTAGGGCTGCTTTCCAGCCAGTCACTGCCCTGAATAGAGGAAGATGAGCACACAAGAGAATCTTTGAGTAAAGCAGTACATAGCCTCTGCCTGGAGAATTACCATAGATTGAGATTTCGCTATTAAGAAAGGGAATCAATGGCTGGCCCCAAGCCTCCTGCTGGCAGCCTCTGCTGCTCTGACCTCAGGACCAGCATCTGTCAGCAATTTTCAAGAGGAACCATTAGAAATCACAACGTTTAACAGTTTGTCTTGGCCCCCTGGAACTCTGCCGCCCCCCTCCCCACCTACTGAAAAAAAAAGAAGCAGCAAGGGGTTGGAAGGAAGAGAGGGAAGGAGGGTGGAAGGGAAGGAGGAAGGGAAACAAAATGGTACTTGTAAGATTTAATGTGTGCCTCCCCCTTTCCCCCTGCTTATGTGCCACATCCGCAGAGGTGATATATAGATGGTGGTTTGGCCTGACTCCTGTTTGGTCTAACAACACAGATGCTGGTTTAGAGGAGAGCCTGGGGCTGGCTGGAATTCCCCATGAGCAGGCTCCAGGCAGCCCTGCCGCGGAGCCTTCCCGGAAGCAGAACAGACTCGGAGATTTACAGTGCTTTGCAAAGCAAATTGCTCCTGACACTCCTGACACAAGAGTGACTTCTGGGCATCTCCTATATAAATCCAACAGAAAGAGAGATGCAGCATTTCCCAGAAGTGGTTCAGTCACTTGGCTACCACCAGACAATTTATTCCATCTGTTCTTCTCCCCAGATCTCTAAATAGAGAGCCACAAAAGGCAGCGTGGGGAGTGGGTGAAGGGAAGAGCAGTTTCTCAGAGCCTTTTGGCAAGGCTGGCCATGTGTGGTGCTTGGTGGTCAGCTCTGGAGGGGATACCCAACAGTCACAAAAAAAAAAGGGTTTTTAAATAAAATGTCCAAAAGACTGGTTCTGCTTGGCACCAGTGGAAGTGGTGAAACAAAACTGAATGAAGGAAAACAAATCATTGCAGTGAGGTTTGAATGTGCTTCCTACAGTGCCAGTAGCATGAATCAAAGCCACTGTGCTAAGAGACTTACGTGGCAGCTAAAGGATGGGCTGTCACAGTGCTGAGGAACACTGCAGAGTGACTTGGAAGGACCAGAATCTGGTGTCTACTCCACTTTAGGTGCTTGAGGGCTGGCTTCAGGTAGCACTAAGGGACTTAGAGCACACTAAAAACCAAGTGGGATTTCAGACCTGAACTTTGATACTGCTTCAGCTTCTCTGTGAGCTCAATATACATCTCATACTTGCAGAGAGGTGAGATTTGTGTGCACCAGGTCTGTGCAGTATGAACCTCCCTCTGCTCTGTTCAGTAGGTAGTGACATATCATGCATTCATTCCCCTTCTGCACCTTCAGTTTCACACAGAATTCATCCTCTCTGCACTGCTGCAGCCAGCAATACCTAGGACAGGCTTTACAGATCAGTAATCCTGGCTTCAGTCACATCCTTGGATGCTCATTTTACCTAGGGCTGGCTATCTACAACCAGAGATGGAGACAAGATGGATGTTTTTTACAGTCAGATTGTTAGGGAGAGAGTACTGGATGTGTTTTAACTTTCTCCAGTGACACAGGACAAAGCCAAGGCTTGAGATATGTAAAGGTTTTGTCTGAAACTCCCTGAAGTATTAGGGTCCTTGACCCCACTCCTTGTGGTCTCTCCTGTGCCATCTCTATTTGTCTTTAACTGAGTGATTTATATGATGGCTTCAGGAGATATTTTGTGGCTTGTTTTGACTCCAAGACCAATCTATCCATGCCACTCCTGTGCCTTGCCAGACTGCAGAGAGGCTTCTAAGAGTTGACCATAACAGTTAAACTCAATGATCTCAAAGGTCCTTTCCAACCAAAAGGGTTCTATGACACAAAGTTAGCTGTAGGCAATGGAGGAGAGTCTGGATTTTTAACTTGCCACCCCTAGCGGCCAGGGAACCGTTCCACTGTAGCAATGAAATGCTTTTGCTCACAGAGCTCCTGACTCTTCAGTGGTACCTCGATGGAAAATGGCTAGAATTAAGTATAGAGATCTGCAAATCCACTCCTGGGTATTTGATTTACTGCAGAGTCCTACTCCAGGTTTCAGACCAACCCCAGAACCCCTGTCCAGCAACTCTCTTGACCTCAGAAGAGGTGAACACCTTTACTAGGTAGATTGGGCAAGAAGTGAAAGGAAGACTCAGGGGAGAGAAGTCTCTCAACCTATGCTTGGTTTTAAGTGACTTAAACTTCTAAACAAAAAGGCCAAAGGAGCTTTTAAACCTTCCAAACAGAGGAAAAAGCTAAATGAATTTTGCAGATCCCCTGGACACTTGGAGTATGTGCTAACACAGTGTGACCTGCAAGATTTCATAGCCTGAATTCCAGCAGCACCCTATAACAAAGTGCACTTTACATAATGTTTTTCATCCAAGGGACAGAGCAATGGTCAAGTGATATGGGCAGATGAGGTTAATAAGGTTAACACTAAGCAGTCAGCATGGCCTTGGCTATCAGATCATGATTTGTTCACACATGACATTTGGAGCCCAGTCAAGCTTTAGAAAAATATCTGTGATGAGTTGAACTAAGCTTGGCTCCAGGATTGGATTCCTTGGACTGGATTACCACACAGAGGAGTAGGTTAGATTCACAGAATCACCAAGGTTGGAAGATACCTCAAAGATCATCGAGTCCAACTGTCACCACAGACCTCATGACTAGACCATGGCACCAAGTGCCACATCCAGTTCCCTCTTGAACACCTCCAGGGATGGCGACTCCAACACCTCCCTGGGCAGCACATTCCAATGACAAATGACTCTCTGTGAAGAACTTTCTCCTCACTTCGAGCCTAAACTTCCCCTGGCACAGCTTGAGACTGTGTCCTCTTGTTCTGGTGCTGGTTGCTAGAGAGAAGAGACCAACCCCTTCCTGGCTACAACCACCTTTCAGGTAGTTGTAGAGAGCAATGAGGTCTCCTTGAGCCTCCTCTTCTCCAGGCTTAATCCACCCTAGATCCCTCAGTCCCTCCGCACAGGGCTGTGCTCAAGGCCTCTCCCCAGCCTTGTTGCCCTTCTCTGGACACATTCAAGTGTCTCGATGTCCTTCCTAAACTGAGGGGCCCAGAACTGGACACAGGACTCAAGGAGTGGCCTAACCAATGCAGAGTACAGGGGCACAATGACTTCCCTGCTCCTGCTGGCCATACTATTCTTGATGCAGGCCAGGATGCCACTGGCCTTCTTGGCCACCTGGGCACATTGCTGGCTCATGTTCAGCCAGCTGTCAACCAACCAGCACCCACAGGTCCCTCTGTTTGGGAGCTCTCCAGCCCCTCTGACCCCATCCTGTAGCTCTGCATGGGGTTGCTGTGGCCAAAGTGCAGCCCCTGGCACTTGGTCTTGTTGAATGCCATCCCATTGGACTCCCCCCATCTGTCCAGCCTGGCAAGGCCCCTCTGCAGATTACTGCATAACTCCCTGTTTTATGTATTTGGTTGATGTTTGAAATGCCCCACCAAGTTTCAATGCTCAGTTCTATCTCTATTTTCACAGTCAATTAGCTAAACAAGTTGTCTTGTAGTAATTTCAAGGCTTTTCTTTTTTTCTTTCCCCACTGACAGAAAAGAAAATATTTCCTGGTATAATATCACAGTATCACAGTATAATCAAGGTTGGAAGAGACCCCAAGGATCATCAAGTCCAACCTGTCCCAACAGACCTCACAACTAGACCATGGCACCAAGTGCCACGTCCAATCTCCCCTTGAACACCTCCAGGACATGACTCAAGATTTCAGAAAGGCACAGAGGAACTTAGCATCTGTTTTCATGTTGCCTTGACAGGGACAGACCTCAGTGAAGCATCTTACTAAAAGTATCTCCTCCTGCACTATATCAAGCCTCAGTGCTTTTGCTGAAAGTTGAAAGTGTGCACACATGCTAACCACAGGCTTGTAGTCTGAAGATGATGGAGCTGTCAATAGAGTAAGTTGTACATGCTAGATGAGCTGCAAAGGAGATGGATCATGGAAACTAAAAGAGCCCGTGGCAGCTTGGCTGGAATCTAGGAACACTTTAGATCCAAGTGTATTTGGACATATACTGGGGAAGCTATCTAGTACAAAATATTCCCAAAATTGGAGCCAGCAACTTTAAATGCATTGGTGCTTTTTTTCCATGTTAATTCACCATTACCTGACTCACTTGATTGATGATACCCTTTTAGTTCTCTTGTGGGTATCTCTGGCATCCCAGGGTTTTCCCACTGCTATAGTTAGAGTTTAAAGTTACCTTTGTGAATCAACCTGTTTGGACTCATGGAAAATTCAAGATTGAAGAAAAAGTAAATCATAAAAAAAGCTCTGGGTCTTCCACCACCATTTTTGCCTCCTCAAAAGCATTTGAAAACCATTGCAAAGATTTGTGTGAACAGAGATTGTTTTTTTCTAGACCAAATCCCTGTACCTGCCACAGTTCACTGATTGCCCTTAATCTGGCTCTCAGCTTGCACTGAGAAAGTCAAGTAAGCAACACTGCTTTACACCAGGCAAAGGCTTGGTCCATCAAGCCCTTCCTGAACAAACTCTTGTTTGTTCAGATTGTTTACACATCATAAATGCCTGCCTGCTCTGCCAGAAGTATGCACTACCTGAAGTGTTTACAGTTTCTTACCATGCATAAACTTCCCTCTCCCTTTGGAGATGGAAATGTTTGATACTTTCCAGCAACTCAACTCTGGAATCGGCTCAGAAGGGAACATTCTGGGTAATGCTGTCATATTTCCTAAAGCAAACCAAGTCAGTCAGAGCAGCAGATAAATTACTCCACATGAGAAGTTGAACTGTGCCTTGGTTTCCACACAGCAACAGGCACCAGTAGGAGCCCAGGGATTAAGTGGCTGCATCCAGCATTCCTCGCTGGGATAACCAAGTGATTCCTCGGGAATTGCTTGAGCTTTCCTTCCTCAGAACCACGTACTGAATGTTTTGCTGTGAAGCAAGTCTTTCTGTGATTCTGGGAGTTTGAAACAGAGGACCTTAAAGAACAGAAATGAGTTTCAACCAGAAGTCAGCAGATGGAAGATGTATTTTCCCACTGTGCCAAGTCACTGAGGGGAGGCCAGGAAAAGCAGGTGTATCTCTTTTCATGAGCATTCAAGTAAATTACAACCATGCTCAGGAACCAAAGGAGTGCTGCACATGGCTGCAGCTGATGCCTGCAGAGTATCACAAACTGAGGCTTTGACCTCCCTTCATTGCTAAGAACAAACATTTATTTGATCTCATAGAAGTTAGCTTCAGAATATCACTGGAAATGAGGGATGTTGGTTAAGTTTATGTGACGTTTCTGTCCCACTTAAACATCCTTGGCTGTGTAAGGTAACTATTTGCTCATTGTTTTGAGTTCTGTGTTTAAAGAACATAGTCCATCTTTCACCCCAGAGCTGAGTTGCAGTGGGAAGAGCCTTTCTTTTCACATCTCAAGTAGAAAAGGATGAAAGACCAGGATAGCACCATTAGGACTGCTGGGTAAGGAACTTGCTCTTTACTCCAAAAATATATGCAACAGCGGCAGGATGGCACATTTCAGTCCTGCTTCAACCCTGTGTTGTAGCCATCTGGGAGAGGCAAGGCAAAGCAAGTTCAAGCTGTGAGTGCTCTTTTCTGCGACTCATCTGTTGGTGAATGGTGCCAACAGCACCGGAGGGCTCTAGGGAGAGATTCTGGCATACATCCACCAAGAACTAGCTCAGAAAGGATGGCCCCACATTAGTGAAAACAGCTGGAGTGCTAACTGCTATCTGCTCCTCACAGCTGGCTGCAGCAGCTGAGCACCAAAACAGACCCTTTGAATCCTTCCTGATCCACCTCAGTGCAGAGCCAGCTGTAAGTAGTGGCTCGAGTGCTCCAGAGCACAGCAGGAGCATCCAGAGGCCACTGCAGACTCGAGCCATAGCAGGGAGCATCCTCTGGATGCATCATGGATATAAATGACCAATGTTAAGAGACTTTTAAAAGAGCCCTGTAGCTGTTCTGGAGGCAAAACATTCTTAGGCATTTCCAGTGGGTTTGCAAGTGATTTGGAATCATTCTGACTAGAAGCAAGCAAGGTGAGACAAAGAATGGTCAGGGACAGAGACTATGCTGAATGCAAGAATGCTTGCAGGATTTATGATCCAGAAGCAAAACTGAAAGCCGCTGCTGATGAAAATTTCCAGGAAACAAAGTTTGTGAAAGCATCATAGGTGTGCAGTACAACATCAGGGGGGTTGTACTAGATGACTTCTAAAAGGTTCCTCCCAACCCAAACTATTCTGTGACTCTATAATAGTCAATAGGGTGTTTAATAGAGAGGCTGGGGAGAGGCCTCGAGCACAAGCCCTACAAGGAGGGCTGAGGGAGCTGGGGTTGTTTAGCCTGGAGAAGAGGAGGCTCAGGGGAGACCTTCTTGCTCTCTCCAACTCCTGAAGGGAGGTTGTAGCCAGGAGGGGTTGGTCTCTTCTCCCAGGCAATGAGCACCAGAACAAGAGGACACAGTCTCAAGCTGTGCCAGGGGAGGTTGGCTCAAGGTGAGGAGAAAGTTCCAAGCCAGAGAGAGTGTTAGCCATTGGAATGTGCTGCCAGGAGGTGGTGGAGTCACCATACCTGGAGAAGTTCTAGAGGGGATTGGATGTGGCACTTGGTGCCAGCTTTACTCATGAGGGCTGTGGACTGGTTGGACCTGATGATCTTGAGGTCTCTTCCAACCTCAGTGATTCTATGATAGCTCAAAGGGTAAGCTTGGCATAGAAAAAACTCATTCTGCCAGACAACGGTGACAGGCAAAGGCTGCAGAGAGCATGAAGCCTCTTAGACCTTGAGGATGTTGCAAAAAATTTTGGAAGTGGAAATATGAAAATCCTCTCATTTGTGTAGACATATCTTCATTGTGTGGTTAACGTAAGTGAGGAGCACCAAGGTAAATGAAGCCATGAAGCTTTGGTAACAAAAGTTTACCCTGACAAGTAGCTTGTGCATTCCCACTCCTGCTGTTGGGATAACCTGAGGGTATTTCCTGGAGGTCTCCACCCTGCAGCACTGGTGCTTCTGGATCCCTTTCCTACAGGCCTTACTGCTGCTGTGCAGATACAACTAAATACCAGGGTTAGGCTGAAGTCTCACTGAACCAGTCCCAGCCAATAGCAATTTGGCAAAGCGCCTTTTAATTCACATGGCTTTGCAGTGCCCCACTCTCAGTTCTCTCTCGTGGTTGCAAAGTGCTTCTGCAAGCGTGTTGAACCCACCAAGTGACATCTCTAAAGTGATTCTGTAATTTGCTTAGAACACTGTGTAAAAGGAAAGCATGACAGCAGTGTGAGCCACAATAAGCTATTGCTTTTCTCCAGAAATTACAGGTCAGGTTCTGTCTCCCAGACTAGTGTAAAATCCTGCACTTCATGGCAGCTACTACCATCTTTGCTCATCACAAACCACAACATGACTCTCCCATGGCAGTAAAGACTTGCAATGGACATGAAAGCAAAAGCAGAGCCAACAAGGAGGAGAGGGCAGTGCAGTAAAGGAGCATCTCTCTCCTCATGGGACCAGTCCCATGCTCAGTAACACAGCCTGCAACACAACTCTTAGTCCTGCCCTGGAGCATATGATGGTCTCATGCATAGTCTCTCTTCATGAGACAACTTCATGAGGAGAGGCTGAGGGAGCTGGGGTTGCTTAGCCTGGAGAGGAGGAGACTCAGGGGTGACCTTATTGCTCTCTACAACTACCTGAAGGGAGGTTGTAGCCAGGCAAGGTTGGTCTCTTCTCCAGGCAGCCATATACCAGAACAAGAGACCACAGTCTCAGGCTGCGCCAGGGCAGGTTTAGACTGGGTGTTAGGAAGAAGTTCTATACTGAGAGAGTGATTGCCCACTGAATCGGCTGCCCGTGGAGGTGGTGGAGTCACCTTCATTGGAGGTGTTCAAGAAGAGGCTTGATGGGGTGCTTGGTGCCATGATCTAGTTGTTTGGGTGGGTTGGATTGGTTGATGGTTGGACGCGATGATCTTGAAGGTCTCTTCCAACCTGGTGTATTGTATTGTATTAAGCTCCCTTCAAAAGTAGCAGCTGTAAAAGCTATTCTGCCAAAGACATTTTAAATTCATCTCCTTTTGTCTCCTTTCCTGCAAACCCCATGAAACTGCCTGACCCTCATCTCTACAAAAGCAGGCTGCTGCAGAGAGAGAAACTCTCTGTCAAAGCCAGATGAGGTCACTTAATACAAACCACTAATTTACAGCAGGATCAAAGTTATTTTTGGTCAGAAAA
>JAAWVA010000035.1:176136-207244 GCA_015227895.2 Colaptes auratus | reverse complement strand
TCCAGGAGGTGGTTGAGGCCCCGTCCCTGGAGGTGTTTAAGCCCAGGCTGGATGAGGCTCTGGCCAGCCTGTCTAGTGTGGGGTGTCCCTGGCCCATGGCAGGGGGTTGGAACTAGATGATCCTTGTGGTCCCTTCCAACCCTAACTGAAACTATGAAACTATGAAATCTGTTTTGTCTCAAGTTCTATGCAACCATTTAAGTAGAGAAGATGTAGATAAAGCAGAGGTTGACCTTCAGAAATCACTGACATGTTCAGGTGAAATGATGCAGCTGACTGAGAATCCAATTCATAGGAGTCTAATTAAGACTCACAGCGCTGTTCTCTGCCTTAGTGTCTGCCAGTGTGTTTTGGCTACAAGGCTGTGGCATGTTTCACTTTCCTCAGATCTAGCAGAGAGCTGATTATGCTGCTAGAATTATAGAATCATGAATGCACTGGGCTGGAAGGGGCTGTTAGAATGCACTGGGCTGGAGGGGCCTGTAGAGGTCATCTAGTCCAACACCCGCAGTAAGCAGGGATGTCCCCAACTAGATCAGATTTCTTAGAAACCCTTCAAGCCTGAACTTTTCCAGGGATGGGACCTCTACCACCTCCTTGGGCAACCTGTTCCATTGCTCCACCACCCTCATAGTAAGAACTTCTTCCTAACGTCCAATCTAAATCTGCCCTTCTCTAGTTTAAAACCGTTGTCCCTTGTCCTAGTGCTACAGACTCCCTGTAAATAGTCCCTCCCTAGTTTTCTTGTAGGGCCCTTTGAGGTACTAGAAGCTGCTATAAGGTCTCCCTGAGATTTCTTTCTTCTCCTGTGGTAGTTCAAGTATCCTTTACTGCTGTATTGTTCTTATGATTGCTACCTGAAGGGTGACAATTTTCCTCTACAACCTTTCCTGCACATGCAGGACACCAGGCTGTTACTTTCTGACCTTGAGGCCCTTGAGATGCTGTTGATGTCAGTAGTCACAGCTTCAGTGGTGTTACTGCTTATCAGCAGGAAGGGCACAAAAATGGCCCAAAGAGGAAGACTGTTTGTCTTCGGTGGCTGTTTAATCTGGTGTGCTTTTGCTCATTTTCTTTCAGCACCTTAAATTGGTGCTTTTTGCATGAGGGATTATGTGTGCTGATGACCTCACAAGTGGGGGAACTCCTTAAGCAACTATTTCATCCAACAGCATTGTGCAAAATTGCTGGTTTAAATGTTTGAATTATTTCAGTTACTGTTTAATGTCATTTAGTGCTTCAGCTTTGTCAACTCAGTGATAGATCCATGTCTGGGAAATGGCTTTAGATGAATAGTTCCCCATTAGCAGAAAGGTAGCAAAGTGACCCATGGTTAAGAGAAGCCCTTCCCAGTACATCAGCTCAATGAAATTCTCTGTGAAACAAAGAAAAGAGATTTGGATATCAAGGGGTTTACTAGAAAAGAGTCAATAACAACAAAGGGGGCAACAAAGGGGCAAAGGGCTTTTGATGATTTCTGAGATCATAGAATCACAGAATGTTTGGGGTTGTGAAGGGACCTTAAAGATCATCCAGTTCCAGCCCCCCTGACATGCACACACCCTCCACTAGCCCACATTGCACAAGGCTTCATCCAGCCTGGCCTGGAACACCCACAGGCAGGAGGCTTCCACAACCTAAATTCTGTCAAGGTCTGCACTTCAGAGCAACTAGACCTTATTTTTCCTCTGTCTCCTATCTTCAGTGAAGGCAGCAAGTTGCCTTCTTTCACAAGGAATGCTGAGAGCCTACACTCTTGGATTGCCAGGCAAGTGGGTAGTGCAGGAAAGGGATTCCTAAAATACACGTGAACAGCTTCCCCTTCAGTCTGTTCTGCCTTCAAAATCAAGAAGCAGATGTGCTACACAGTAAGCTGAACATTTTTAATGAAAAACTTTCTTAAGAAGGGATGCAGAGACACACTTCTGTGTCCCACTACCATGCATGACATCTGAAGCCCAGACATTGCCACCACTATCATAGAATTATAGAATCAATAAGGTTGGAAAAGACCTCAAAGAGGTCAAGTCCAACCTGTCAACCATGACCTCATGACTACTAAACCATGGCTTCAAGTGCTACATCCAAACCTCTCTTGAACACCTCCAGGGATGGTGACACCACCACCTCCCTGGGCAGCACATTCCAATGGCTAACAACTCTCTCTGGGAAGAACTTTCTCCTCACCTCCAGCCTAAACTTCCCCTGGTGAAGCTTGAGACTGTGTCCTCTTGTTCTGGTGCTGGTTGCCTGGGAGAAGAGACCAACCCCATCCTGGCTACAACCTCCCTTCAGGTAGTTTTAGAGAGCAAGAAGGTCTCCCCTGAGCCTCCTCTTCTCCAGGCTAAACAATCCTTAAAAGCATTGCAGACTTCACGAGTTCCCCCAGGAGACACGAAGTCAAGTCAGCAGACTATTTTTAGGAGATGTTCCCACTTCCTTTCCAGCCAAATGTACCCACTTTGTTGGTCTGGATTGGCCTCCTGAATCACAAAATGTTTGCATCTGCTTCCCATTACTGCCTCCTCCTTCATCACAAATTCCCTGATGTCAGCAAGGTTTCTGCCCGAGTGCTTTCTGTACAAGTAGATACACACTTTAGTCTTTAACAATCTGTTCTAGGAAGGGGAGGAAAAAAGAGATAGGACTCTTCTCCAAACAATTGTCAAGAGCTCCTAAGCCTTCTGGAGCATCACACAAAAGCAACTTCATCCTGCTCTCTGCAAAAGTCATGTTGCCTTGATCTGCCTTAACAGGAATTTGTTAAGTTGTTGCTGCAGCATTTGCCACAGCCCTGTCCTGTGTCACCGCCGTGTGCCGCAAATCACGTGCCGGGAGCTGTCGGCAGTAACAATAACGTATCAAGGAGGGAATGGCTTAAGCCCATGGGAAAGATACAATGCCACAATTCCACATTGTTCATTGGGTCTTCTCTGTGTGCTTCTATGGGATCTTCTGAGACTGAATTAGGTCATGGATCTGTAGGGGGGAGTGGAATTTGCTGTGTAGAGAGAAAAGTTTGGTGGAGCTGAGGTGTGATGCCTTCGTAAGGATTCACTGAAAGTAGTTTTGCACTGGGACCTAGGCCAGAGCTGCAGAGCCAGCATAAGGAACAGGGCATTTAGAATAGAATAGAATAGAATAGAATAGAATAGAATAGAATAGAATAGAATAGAATAGGAGTAGAGTAGAGTAGAGTAGAATAGAAGAGAAGAGAAGAGAATAGAATAGACCAGACCAGGTTGGAAGAGACCTTTGAGATTGTGTCCAACCCATCATCCAACACTATCTAATCAACTAAACTATGGCACCAAGCACCCCTTCAAGTCTCTTCCTAAACACCTCCAGTGATGGTGACTCCACCACCTCCTGGGCAGCACCTTCCAAGGGCAATCACTCTCTCTGTGTAGAATTTCTTCCTAACCTCCAGCCTAAACCTCCCCCGGTGCAGCCTGAGACTGTGTCCTCTTGTTCTGGTGCTGGTTGCCTGGGAGAAGAGACTAACCCCCTCCTAGCTACAACCTCCTTTCAGGGAGTTGTAGAGAGCAATAAGGTCTCCCCTGAGCCTCCTCTTCTCCAGGCTAAGCAACCCCAGCTCCTTCAGCCTCTCCTCATAGGGCTTGTGTTGCAAACCCCTCACCAACTTTGTTGCCCTTCTCTGGACATTCCAGCAAGTCTTTTGATGCATTTATGAACACCATTATGTTATGGGCGACTGAGAGAGCCAGAGACTGACAGAACAGAATTTAACCAGGTTGGGAAAGGTCTCAGAGATCACCGAGTCCAACCTATCACCCAACACCATCTGATCAACTAAACCATGGCACCTAGCACCCCATCCAGTCTCTTCCTAAACACCTCCAGTGATGGTGACTCCACCACCTCCCTGGGCAGCACATTCTAATGGCCAATCTCTCTTTCTATGAAGAACTTCTTCCTAACCTCCAGCCTAAACCTCCCCTGGCACAGCTTGAGTCTGTGTCCTCTTGTTCTGGTGCTGGTTGCCTGGGAGAAGAGACCAACCTGCTGGCTTGTGACCTGCTAGCATGGGCTGCAGCTGGAGCAGACATGCAATTTGCTTGGACATAAACTGTTAGTACAGCTCAGGCATTTCTATGGGAGGGTCAGAGCAAATTAATTAGATCACAGCAGTCTTTGTGAACTTTTTCTTCCTCAAGGCTAGAGGCTGCATCTCTTTCTTTGCTCAAAATGAGTAGTATAGTCCCAAACTCTCTGCAGCAAGCCTGTCTTTTCCCCTCTCTCTTCTAGCCAGTTAGAAAGAGGAGGGACTAAGAAACCACATCTTTCCTTGGCACATGCATGTCAATGTGGTGATAAATGTGGTATTTCTTGCAGTTAGCTGGAGGGGTGCAGACCTAGCTGAGCAGCTCTTAGTAGCTCTATCTGAAGTATAAAAGTAATTTTGCTATAATTCAACCACACTTCTAAGCAATTTCCCTTCCCATGGAAGATCCAGGGAGTGCCTTCTTTCACACAAAGTTTAAAATCCCTTTATTAGGCAAGGACTAAATTAGCACAGCTTGATTTAACTCTGAAAGAGATCAGCTCTACTGAAAACAAGCAGAAGATAAAGCATTCCAGTCTGCCTTGTCTTTCTGGATTGACTCTATTTTTAGATTGTTTTCCTAGGGAAATGAAGCTTATACAACCTACATATTGATGACTTTAACTGTGCAGCCTGCCTGGCATGTCTCTTCCCCCTGCGCTCCATGTGTGCCTTTAACTTAGATGTATTGTCAGGTTCTCACTGGATGTTTGAGGGGTGAAAATCCAGCTGTTAGTAAAACTGCACACGTTCAGCCACTGTGCAGACCAGGAGAGCCAAGTTTGAGTGTCCACCAATGGAAAGGGAGGAAGGATTTAGCCATGGCACAGTTTAGTCACTGTCGGTTCGAGCTCCATAGGTCTTAAATAGGAACAGAACATGATGTCTTATGCTTGGTGGAAGAATTGTGGCAGGAAAGAGCAGCCTGGAGAATTTCAGGAGCAAAGGACACAAATCCATAGGAATTCAGTCTGTTCCACTGCTTCTGGAACAGCTTGTTTTGTAAACAGTGCAGTTGTTAAGGGTGTATATTTGGAAGGGTAAGGTACAAGAGAGAATGAGGACTGAAGTCCTGGTTCTCATTTGAATTAAAGCCTGTTCATACCAAACTGGTGCCATAAGGAGGCTTTAAGTCATTAATGTCATTTCCTCTCCCTGCAGGGCGGGCAGCTCAAGTGGGCATTAGTACAACTGAGAATCTGCTTTTCACTTTGGACAGTGATGTTTTATTCTCTTCCTGTGCAAGGAAGGAGATTTGTTTGTATAACTTCAGTGTAATTTTAATATGTAAAAATAGAGTGAAAAGAACCAAATGTTCATCTTTATAGAATGTTAGGGAATTCACAGGCCTGGGGTGATGGTAAGAGAGAGCCACAGTGATCCACTGTGGATAATGTTCACCCTAAGGTGGCATGAAAACTTTTGCTAATGCATATTTTACTGCATATTTTCCCTTTGTCACCAATCACTTCAGCTACTTCACAGCTGAGCATTTCACTCACATCTCTACAGCTGCTAAAACTCCATGGTATAGGCTCTGATTCAGCAAAACTCTTAAGAATGTGCTGAGCTTTAAAATTAATGCACTGTCCATGAATTGGAAGATTTTTGTATTGCAGTGGATTTTTGAGTAAGGGTAAATACAGGCACATACCTGATACTCACCATGTCTTGTGGCAGGGTTTGGGGTACTTTAGAGGCATTGCCATCAGTAATTTGGCTGCTTTCCATATCTCTTTGCAGGACCCTTTTAAGGAGAGCCACTTGCTTGTCTCTGGTGTGTTAGAAGCCACTTATGCTCTTCATCAGTCAAACGAAGTCTATGCTGTGTGTGACAGGGAGGCTTTTCCCCCCTCTAGTAGATGCTGTAAGTATTTCCTTTGTGGGTATCTGCTGGAGGGCAGAGAGGCTTTGCAGAGGGACCTCGACAGGCTGGACAGATGGGCAGAATCCAACGGCATGAGACTAAACACATCCAAGTGCCAGGTTCTGCACATTGGCCACAACAACCCCATGCAGTGCTACAGGCTGGGGTCAGAGTGGCTGGAGAGCGGCCAGGCAGAGAGGGACCTGGGGGTGCTGGTTGATTGTAGGCTGAACATGAGCCTGCAGTGTGCCCAGGCAGCCAAGAGGGCCAATGGCATCCTGGCCTGCATCAGGAAGAGTGTGGCCAGCAGGAGCTCCTGTACACAGCACTGGTTAGGCCACACCTAGAGTACTGTGTCCAGTTCTGGGCCCCTCAGTTTAGGAAGGAGGTTGTCTTGCTGGAACGTGTCCAGAGAAGGGCAACAAAGTTGGTGAGGGGTTTGGAACACAAGCCCTATGAGGAGAGGCTGAGGGAGCTGGGGTTGCTTAGCCTGGGAGAGGAGGGCTCAGGGGTGACCTTATTGCTCTCTACAACTACCTGAAGGGAGGTTGTAGCCAGGCAGAGGTTGGTCTCTTCTCCCAGGCAGGCAGCACCAGAACATGAGGACACAGTTTCAGGCTGTGCCAGGGGAGGTTTAGACTGGATGTTAGGAGGAAGTTCTATACAGAGAGAGTGATTGCCCATTGGAATGGTCTGCCCAGGGAGGTGGTGGAGTCACCATCATTGGAGGTGTTCAGGATGAGACTTGATGGGGTGCTTGGTGCCATGACATGATCTAGTTGTTTGGGTGGGTTGGATTGGTTGATGGGTTGGACACGATGATCTTGAAGGTCTCTTCCAACCTGGATTTATTGTATTGTATTGTTGTATTGTATGATGGATTTGTTTTCTCCCCTAGCTGTACATTTTCTGATGCTAGTTTGTCTTTGAGGTCAGTATTTCAATTTCAGTACCTTTCTACCAAGTACCTGATAAAGATGTGGGTGCATCTTGAAATGGTGTTGCTCTGAAGGGTCAGAAACCCTTACAGAAGTTTCCCCCCCCCCCCTCTATTTTCACACATGGGCTGTACTCCGAGTCTCAGGTCACTGTGTTAATTTATCTGCTAAAAGACATTTTTATTCTTTCATCTAAACAGTATCTTTAAATTCCTTGCCCATTCCTGCTCCACATGTTACTTTCCCACTGGCCTCCTCACAGAAATATGTTTCAATTACAGAAGGAAGTCCTCTGGAATTAATTTTTCAGACTGGTTTCACCTCCTTTGTAATTTCCAGTGGTAAAATGAGGCTTTATAGCTGGTAGGGGGCGGACAGACAGCTGAATCAGGGTCTCTGCTTACTTTGTGAGCATCAAAATCCTTTACTGGCTCTAATTCTGGAGCCCTGGACAAATGTAATGAAGTGAACTAACAGGATAAGCAGCTTACCCCAGCCCTCAGCTGAGCTGTTTGCAGATATATTCTTCTAGAGTGAGAATCCAAGTGAATACATGAGCCTCCCCCTTGCAGCTCTTCCTTTTAAGAAGGTTGTTTTCCATGTGAATTCCATTCAGTTGTGACTCCTGACACCACCTCTGACACAATGTGCATGCTATGGAAGGGACAGCTGGCAGCGGATGTAGAAGAAGGTGCTGGAGTTGGGCAGGCAAGAGGGGTTTGGACACGCACAGTTACAGATCATTAGTTGTCTCTCAGTGAGTTTATTTTGGTGGTCTGAACTTCTCCAGTGAAAGGCACACAAAAGGTGCAGGAAAAGCCTTCATCTCCATGTCCTGTTGAAAGCATTCTTCATTCCTGAAAAGCAAGGTAAAGGAAACACATGCTTCTTTTATTACATTGCTGGGATGAACTGGGAGGAGATCCAGTTCCTTTAACAGGGCAGTGAAAACATTTCTCACAGTGTTTGCTCCGTCTGTCCTGTCCGTGGAGGACCTCTGGGATCTGAAAGAGTCTGAGTCTTCTGTCAGAGGGGTCTGGATTTCTGCTGAGAATTAGTAATGTTACTGCTTTCCAGATGCACCTGCTGGACGCAGCAGCCCCGAGCCCTGCAGGGGAATGAAGATTAAATTGTGTCTAGGGAGAATTAAAGGGAAGCAGATTCTCCTTTCTCCTATGAAGTAACTGCTACTCCACGCTTTAAAGAGAGCTTTGGGGAGAAGGAATTTCCCATCTGGAGGAAAGATGTGGTGTGTGGATTCGACTTGTGTGTAATAATAACAAAACTGCATAGGCTTCTAGCTGATTTTTGCAGCTGAATCAGAGACCCAACTGTTCTGAACCTGAGCTGGGCGAGGGAAAAGCTGGTCAGGAATAGTGGATGATGTCCTTACAGACTTTTCTCAAGGGCTTGCAATTAGAGAGGATTGTGTCATCACAGAGAAGGGCAGCCTGGAGGTCATATCTGGTGTGGGAAACCCCAGGCAGGTCTTTGAAAATAGCAAAGGCAAATCAAAATGACAGACTAAGGAGAGAAGGCCAGCTTGTTACTCAGCATGACTTCACACAATCAGCTGTGCTGTATCAGAGATCTGGCTCTGAATACGTTTGCAGCATACTTGGCCTATAGGATGTCATATCCTCGTAAAGTATAAATCCAAGCAGAGGTTCTTCCTATAGCTCTTCCCCGTATGAGCAGTCTATAAACTCCAGACTTGTCAAATCTGATCGTTCAGTTCAGTGAAGATTATGATCTGCTCCACAATTCCATGTGTCTCTGTGCAATTCACAGTAGGGCTGTGGGACATGACCAGTAAGTCTGGTGATGCATTTGGAGGCTGGAGCGTCTGTGGCTGAGACAGCAGCAGATGTTGCTGTGTGGGTACCCGCACAGCTTGGGAGAGTTGTGTGTCCGCTTCCTTTGTCCCTGTCCTGCGTACAGCACCCAACTGTGACGTTAAAGAAAGGATTCCTCCCTTCTCTGCGAGGCTGGAATGTGCACCAAGCCAGCAGTGCTGGATTAGCAGCATCTGGCATGCAGGGTGTGCGATCTTTCAAGAAAAGCAGGACGGGAAGACACTTTAAAGCAAACAAAAGGTTGACATTATCTGGCTCCAGGCAGCTAGAAGGGGAAGGACTGGGGTCAGGGTGTGGAAGCCCGGCTGGGCTGTGTGACGCTTCCCAGCAGCTATGTAAAACAAGAACTCTTTCACACTTCAGTCCCCCCACAGCTATGGGCTGTTGCACTGGGCTAGGTGTTACCTGACTTTGATGTTCTCCAGACAGACCCCGTATTTGTTCATGTTTACACATTCTGACAGGGAAGAAACAGCTCTGTTTAATATCCCCTGGGTTTCCTTGCGGCAGCTTTCAGCACAGCAGTGCAAATAACTAACTCAGCAGGCCCTACAGCAGCTTGGTTCCCACCAGGCAGAGTTTGGGGCTGGCAGGGCAGTGGTTGAGGGCACAGATTGCTGACGTAGATTTCAGACCTGAAGCCTTTCTGCATGCAGACACTGGGAAGCTGCCGTTCCCTCCAAATAGGGATAGGAAAGTGATGGAGAAGCTGTGACAGGCCAACCAATTAGCTCCCTCCTCCTCCTCCTCCTCTCCTTTTTAATCCATCTCAGCACACTTTGTAAATACTTTTCACAGTAGCTGGCTATTGAGGAGCTGTTCCAACATACTACTTGCAGGAAGATGCTGGAATCACATGTTCAGTCAGTAGTGCCCTGCCTTTAATACCATGTGTGAATGTGTCACTAAATCCCAGGTTTGTGGAATATTTCATGTTGTGTGGCTGATGCTTTCTTTTTGATGCTGAACTTCTGGTTTGAGGCTTTATATACAGCAACTGGGATGGGACTAATGTACTGAATGCCCTTGGTGAGATTTTGTCCTCATTGGTTTTACTCAGAATTTCTCTCACTGCTGGCCCTGCTTTTATCTGTTCTGTTATTTGTAAAGGACCTGGAAGGTAAGGTAAGCTCTTGCCCTAAAAAGTTGGAAGATATATGAGACTTAGAGGTGTCACTGGATTTCTGATGAGGAAGCTCAGGCACAAAGAATATTAACTGGTTTGCCTATGTCTTGGGGGAAAGCCAGGGCATTTATTGTGAGACTGTCTTTCCTCATCCTTCTGAAATGTGATTGGATTTGACATCTTCTTCTAAAATTATTTTCTTGTTGAGTTAATGAGGAAAAGCAACAAAGGAACCCAAAGCAGACCTGAAATGTGTGAAATCTCTGTACTGAATGTCTTCCTCTGAAGGAGCTTCATCTGGATCCTAGGAGGCTGTGTTATCACTGCAGAGAATAACAAAGAATTACTGTTATCTGAAAGACAAGGCAGGCAGGAAGGCAAGGAGTATATACACATGAAAATGAGTGATCCACACTGGGGTGATGCTTTGCTCTTTGTAAACAGCTGCATTTGCTTCAGTCAAATCCAGCACTGGTCTTCTGGTGAACTTTTCAAGCACTTGGGCTTTTCTCGATTTCTCATTCCCCCTCTCTCTGAATATTGTGAAACAGAACATTGTGTCACTCTTCAAATGGAATCCAACAAGCTGAAACTTTGTTTACATTCAGAATCAATCAGGTTAAATGCAGCGAGCCAAAACCTTCATTAAAAGGCAGTTTCAGTGTCCAATGTGCAGGAATGCAAAGAGACAGCAGCTAGAAATAATGAACTCACTGCAGAGCTGTTGAGATGACACAAGTCTATTTATATCTAATAGCTGTGTTCAGAAGAAGGCAATCCAGTCTTACTAGTCACTAGAAGAACAGGACAAAACTGAGTGGGTTGAAGCCTCATTCTTTCTAAAGAGGTACTGTAAAAAACCAAACTGACCTGCTGGTGCTGCAGTAAAACCAGGGTTTGGCTCTAAGGAAGAGGAAATGAGAGTGCATGCGATGAAATGAAGAAGATGAAATAAGAGAGCCTTCATCTTCCCATCCCAAAGTTTTCCTACAGTCTGTGAATAAACTGTGGAAAAAAACACAAAGCCCTTGGCCAAAAAGGCCAATCCAGTGCTGCAGGGTTTAGTACTTGAAGTGTGCATTTGGGAGAGCACCAATTCACTCAGTTCAGACAAACAGCTGTCAGATGGCTGAAGCTCATTACAGTTCATAATAGGGATGAATCTGACTGGACTGTGAAAGAGTGGACCAAATATCCTACCCCCATTCTTATGTATGAGATCAGACAGCCAGTATCAATCCTTAACAAGACACAGGAAGCTGAGGGAGGCTCAAGTCTTTTGGGGAGCAGTATGAGGAGGAAATGTGAAGCTTCTGAAGTTTAGGAGGGACTTCTCAACTAAACCATAAGAAACCATAGCAACTGGAGCAGACAAAATAGGTAGTCTGGATATCTCATAGTATTCCAAGGAAACAAGTGGTGTTATGAGGTCCTGAATGGAAACTGTACACAGAACTAGCCCTGCAGCTGATGAAATTGGCTGAACTCTATCTGAGCAAAGTTGAGCTGCATTGCTTTATATTTCATGACTTCTCTGGTTTGGCAGTGTAGTAGTTTAGGCTCTCTGACACACTTAAGTGTATATGGGTGGATGGAACAAAGTATGATTTCATTCAGTCAGTTGGTGTAAATATTTATGAACACAGCCATCATTGGTAGGGAATGTGTGTGTACTCGGTGTTAACAAGAATGAAAAGGGCAAACATGACTGAGGCTCATGAGGGCAGAACTGGGGCTGGTGGAATTTATATAAGGATCTGTCCTTCACCAGCTTTTAGATCTCCTTCTGAAGCTCTAGAGAGGTAGGTGAATATCTGTGCAGAGGTGTAGAAGCCAGTTGCAAGCTAAGAATGATCCCTGTATTGATAAGAATGTACTGAAGTATTAGAGGAAGTGTTGTGGTTTGTTGGCAGAAGTTTGGTTTCAGAAGTGTGTTTGTTCCTTGCTGGCTTTAATAGCCAATAAACTTAATTTTCCCACGTGCTTGGGGTCCCAGTGAGCCAGTATGACATTAGTGAAAGAGATTTAGTGCTGTGGCTCATAGTCAGCTGAACGTGTAAGTGTCTGCAAGTTCAGAGGCTGACAGTTATCATGAGTCATTAGGAAAAAGTAGCTTTTAACATGAAGTTTGGGAAAGGGTTGTTGGTTTTTTTCCTTGCTGAAAAGCTGAAATAGTTTGTTGGTTTTTTTTTCCCAGATATGCCCATTCCAAAGAAAGTTTCCCTCTGGTTCAGCCTTGCCCAGAAGCCACACATTCCAGTGCAGACTTGCAAAGTGATGAAGGATTTGGTTTAGCTGAGGCATCCTTCCAGCAGCAAGGAGAGATCTGGCTGTCACAGACACTGTCTGTAACTCATCTGTGCCGTTTGGTCATTGGTTTCTGTCTGTAACTATACCTAATGCAGTGTGGGCTTCAGGTAGAGGGTTTTGGAAAGGCAAAGACAGTGCTACTGTCCAATTCATTAGTTTTCAGGTTCAGCTTTGAAACTTAGCCCTGGCTCATTCCAGAAAGGGTTGAATCATGGTTTCCAATACTGGGAAGAACAAGATCTGTGTCATGGAACACTTTTTCTCCTTTATGAGACTATCTCTATAAAGTATTTCCATCCTTCACTTTACTGCTCTAATACTTTGATTAATACTTAAATTGATACTTAAAACAAACAAAAAAAAGCCCCTGACCCACTGATCTGAAGCAGGCAAAGCTCAAACTAAATGCCTTCACTTGCACAGTTCTAGCCTGACACCTTAGGGACCAGTTTTGTAGGCACAGACCCATTTGTCAAACTCCTCTGGCTAACCCCACTGCAGAACCAGATGTGTTCAGCCCTTTGACGTGCTGTCCTCTGGCTTCCAGACTTGGTTTTTGGAGGGAGAGTCATGAAAGAATGTCACCCCCTCTACTCCCTGCCCCTGCCACCTTTTCCACAGTCATCTTTGAGCTTCCACCCTGCCTTGCCAGCACCTTCCTTAGCAGCATGTGATTCCTGCAAGTCTCCACTCATTGGTTTTGGCTTGGTCAGTTCCTGGCCAGTGGAACTTGATGGTAAACATCCTCACGAAAGGCTTAATGTCTGTCACAATAATTTGCTAATCTGTTTATAGCTGGGATTCTTATGAACTGAAATCAGTTCCCCTCACAGCCTTTTCATCCAAATATCCCCAAGAAACAGTCTTTATGCCTTTGATGACATCACTTTCCTTGGTGTTGCTTTACTCCGTGACATTGAGAAATGCGCCTCCAAGATTTTTCCTTTTTTGGAGCTTCCAAGGTATAAGAACAATTAAAAGAGTTCTTACGTCCCTCTTGCAATTACAAAGGGGGATGTCAGAACTGAAGGTGACTCAAGATTGCCTGCTGGAAACTGGTTTGTAGGAACTGTTGACCAGATAGCATGAATGGGAGCCAAAGCCATGTTTAATCAAGTGCATCTGAAGCTTCAACGAGTGAGAGAGTCATCAAAGAGTGGCCATTAGCCACTTCATAACTGTTCTAGTTCTGTTATCCTGTTTAACAAGCTCATGAAGCCTCTGTAGCTAGAGGCTACATTTATGCCATAACTTTCAGACTTTTTCAGCCTCTTTGCAAGGAGCCTACTCCTTTCTGTCCTCACATTGCCAGCAGAACAAAGAGCAAGCTGTACTACATGGGAGCACAGCTTTCAAGCAAGCTTCAAACTGGGTGGCACGAGTAGTAAGGACTGTTCAAATGCACGACAGATTTTAGTCCTGGAGAGATGCCACACTAGGCAGCTACAGCCTTCAGTAGATTCTCAAAGCTAACTTCAGTTGCAGCCAAATCTCCCACTGCCACCTCCTTATTACAGCCACTACCTGTATCACTGAGGAGAAAGCAGCAGAGCAAGTTGCACCTGCAAGAATCCCTGAGCATGCATGAGCCAGGAGCCTTCTCAGCAGAGATCATACAGCTGCAAGGCCAAGGAGTGTTGTTCTTCTAGGCCAGGGCTAACCTGGAAGCCTCTGTAAAGAAGCTGATGTTACAGATCTCAAAAGGACTCAGTAACTGTCAGTACAGGGAGCTTCCCAGGCTTTGCTGTGGAAAAATGTGCAGATTCTTAGCAAAATTATGCTACTCAGCTATTTACATTCTGCTCATAACTGATATAAAGGGATGAGGCTTGCAAATCTGTGCACAGCTTTGTAACAAATCCATATTTATTAGCAGTCCCCAATTCAGCTGTCATGTTCCTTTCTTTGTGCATAAAGAGTGTTTGCAAGTGCTCTGTTACACTACAGCCAGTCAGGAAGGATCGTGGGGAATGGAAACCCCCTGGATGTCTTACTGATTAGCTGAGGCTGTTCTGCTGCTCTGCCAAGGGCCCCCTCCTAAGCTGGCTCAGGTGCAGCCCAAACCACTGGCAGAAGGGGAAAGCACAGGCCAAAAGTGTCTCCAGAGAAGACTTCATTTCCTAGGAGTTTCTGGTATTTGGCAAGTATCTTTCTGTTTTATTTTCTCTTTCTGTTTGAAGAGCCAGACACTTCTCTGGAGCCTTTGGGTATGTCTGTACTGCAAGCCAGTGGTGTGATGGTAGTTTAGCCTTGGCTCACCTGCATGCCTATAAACTCCCTAGTTCTGCTAGCAGGACTACAGTGATGCTCAAAGAGGGGCTTCAAAGCTCCCCTGGGGCTCTGAAACACACCTTCAGTGACATCTGTGTTGTGAGGCAACCTGTTACCAAATAGCCTGTAAGGAAACAAGAGGACACAGTCTCAAGCTGTGCCAGGGGAAGTTTAGGCTGGAGGTGAGGAGAAAGTTCTTCACTGAGAGAGTGATTCGCCATTGGAATGGGCTGCCCAGGGAGGTGGTGGAGTCCCCATCCCTGGAGGTGTCCAAGAGGGGATTGGATGTGGCACTTGGTGCCATAGTTTAGTCATGAGGTCTGTGGTGACAGGTTGGACTGGATGATCCTCTAACCTTGGTGATTCTGTGATTCTGTGTGGAAGTTCCCATTCACTGCTGCCTTTGCCATCAAGTCTGGAGCTAGCTGGGGTAAGCTGCTCTCAGAATTTCTAAATGGCAGTTTGTCTAGATGTCAAAACCACATTGCATGTTTTATAAAGGAGATACTCAAGAGGCTGCAGCTGTCTTTGAGAGCTGTATGTGACAGAGGGAGAGTTTATGAAGCAAGAGAAAACATGTTTACAAGCTGTTTGTGAGCCTTCCCGTAGATCCTCAGTTCAGGTTGAATGAGGAGACATATGGCTTCCCAGTGCCTGGCTGGTGGAACAGAAGGTGCTGAGGGCCTTCCACATGGCAGTTCCACTGCAAGTATGGGGAAGAGAAGGACTTGTGCAGAGGGTATAACGATGAGGAAGGATGTTCCTCCAAAGAGATTTTGGCAGCAGTCTGGAGCGTTGGACAGGCTTATTCTGGGCATAAGGCTGCAGGGATTGCTGGGTTAGCTGTTGGTCCTAAGGATAAAAGAAACACTGAGCTGATTTCTAAGGCTTATTTCCCTCCTTCATGTTGGCATTTTGAATATTTCCTTCCAGTAAACACTTTCCCTGCAGTTGTTTTCCTGGCTAATACCTGTCATGGTCCGTAGAGAGGGACAGCTAGTTAAGTCACAAAATGATGCTTCATGATTATCCAGAGCTGAAAAGTCACAGCAAGAGACTTACTTCCTGATGTTGTGGTGTATCTGACCTCAGACTTGCATGGCATAGTTTCATAGTTTCAGTTAGGGTTGGAAGGGACCACAAGGATCATCTAGTTCCAACCTCCCTGCCATGGGCAGGGACACCCCACACTAGATCAGGCTGGCCAGAGCCTCATCCAGCCTGGGCTTAAACACCTCCCAGGGACGGGGCCTCAACCACTTCCCTGCACAACCCATTCCAGGGCCTCACCACCCTCACGGTGAAGAACTTCCTCCTCACCTCCAGCCTGAATCTCCCCACCTCCAGCTTCATTCCATTCCCTCTAGTCCTATCACTACCTGATAGCCTGAAAAGTCCCTCCCCAGCCTTCCTGTAGCCCCCTTCAGATCCCTGGAAGGCCACAATGAGGTCACCTGGGAGCCTTCTCTTCTCCAGCCTGAACAGCCCCAACTCCTTCAGTCTGTCCTCACAGGAGAGGTGCTCCAGCCCTCTGCTCATCCTCATGGCCCTTCTCTGAACACATTCCAGCACCTCCAGATCCCTCTTGGAATAGGGGCTCCAGAACTGGAGGCAGTACTGCAGGTGGGGTCTCACCAGAGCTGAGTAGAGGGGGAGAATCCCCTCCCTTGCCCTGCTGGCCACGCTTCTCCTGATGCAGCCCAGGATCTGATTGGCTTTCCGGGCTGCAAGTGCACATTGAGAGCTCCTGGTGAGCTTCTCCTCCCCCAGCACCCCCAAGTCTCTCTCCTCTGGGCTGCTCCCCAGCCAGTCCCTGCCCAGCCTGGATTTGTGCCTGGGATTGCCTCGACCCAGCTGCAGGACCCTGCCCTTGGTCTTGTTGAAGCTCCTGAGGTTGGCCTGTGCCCACCTCTCCAGCCTGTCAAGGTCCCTCTGTATGGCATCCCTTCCCTCCAGCTGTCTGCTGCACCGCACAGCTTGATGTCATCAGCAACCTTGCTGAGGGTGCACTCGATGCCACTGTCCATGGCACCCACAAAGATGTTGAACATAGGTGGTGTCATTTCATATCCTTCACCCACCTTGTCTGGAGAATGGAAATAATTCTGGGGTCTGTCCAGTTGTTAAAATTCGCTTCAGGGTGGCTCTGTGATCAGGAACTTTCCATGAACTTCTTAGACAACTACATTAGTTGTAGCCATTTTTATTAAGTCCTCAACACCTCCTGTGCAGCTTGCATTTAGCAAGCAAAAGAAACCATTCCAATTATGCCCAGCCAGTCCCATAGTTCTCTGAGGAGAGCTGGGGCTCATGCTGTGCTCAGCCTAGCTTCCAAGCTAAATTGACACGGGGGCACTTGGAGAAAGCTTTGTAGAGGAGTCCTGATTGTTGCTGTTTTCTCCAAACAGAGCTATTAACCTGTTGAGGAATTTGAGACTTGTACACCCTGAGTCGCAGGGTCCCTGAGCCACATTTTCAGTGATCACATTATTCATATCCTCCAGGTTAAAAAACTATCCCTTGGACACGTTCTGTCTCGCCTTCTGCTTCCTGATACTGTAGAGGAGACTGCACCTATGCATTTCTGATGGCAAAGCTGACCACATGTAGAAGCTTTCTCTCTCCAGGTGGAATACAGTCTGTTGACACAGTTGGCTTTTTACAGTGCGGTGAAACATTAACCGCTTCCCCTCCTCCAGTCTAGGGCATCAAACTCTTGACCTGTCATTTAGGAGGCAAGCTCATTGACACCAATCAAAACTTGAAGTAATGTCTTGGGTGAGGGGAAGCTATTTTGGATTTACACCATGTGAAGAGCAGAATTTGCTCGAGTGCTCTCCTTCCTCTCAACCTTTTCCTGCTTAGTTAAGACGCTGAAGGTGGTTTTTTGTAGGCTCTCACGCTAAATCCACAGCAGCCTGGAGGTCAGACAGCCCTATGCCGTTGTGGTGAATAAATCAGCTCGCTCTGAAGTAGATTTCCCTTTCATCAAATTCTTCTTTAATGAGGTAGGAGATTTAATTTCATGGTTAAAAAAAAATCAAATGCTAGAAAAGATATGTGATACACGAGCAGCTCCATTAGACTCCGCAGGAAAATGGAAATTGCCAGACCAGGTCTAGACAGGAGTCCGGGCAGTGCAGTAACTTATCTCTGAAATGGTTAATTATGGAACAAACAGCTCACTTGCAGTGCTGCCTTGAGAAAAGCTCTGACTAGCAGACAGTCCAGAACCTGGAGAGAAAATTCCCTTTGTAATAAGTGTACCTAAGGCACTCTTGCCTTGGTGAAGTGCATTGCACTTCAACAAAACCCAAGTCTAAGGAGCCTTTTTGCCCTTCCCTTTGGAAGGGAATCCTGCAGCTTTTCATCATCAGAGACTTTGTTGCAGTTTGGGCTGGGTGCCCTCTGCTACATGAGGTGCTTCCTGTGTCCAGAGGTCCAGCCCAGTGGGTGGACACAGGAAGCTAGGTATTTCTACCATAATTCTCTGCACCACCACTATAAGACCCAGGGCGAGGTCTGGCACCTCCTCTTTCCTCCTCGCCGGCACCCGGTAACTGGGGGAGATGTTGTCTCCCGGCCATGGGCCTGGCTAGGCCCAAGGCCACGGGGGGATGGGCAGTCTCAGATCTGGCCAGCTGAGACTAGCCTAGCAGTGGGGAGGGGGGAAGAAGGAGCCCTGGGGGTTTTTGGATGTACCCCCAGGTGGGGATGGGATCTTTCTGGGTATGCTTTGGGATTATCTTTTGTCACTGTGCTTCTGTCTCTCTCTGTAAACATTCACTGCTTTTTCATTTAAACTTTCCATCACTTTTGCAATCCGTTTGTCTGAGTTGTTACTTTTTGCCTGTGGTGGGGAGGGGGGCTGCCTCAACCCACTACAGACTTTTATGCACAGGAGTTTTTGTTGGCTGGTTTGGTTCACGTTGGTTTGCTTGCTTTGGTGGTGGTTGGTTTGGTTTTGTTTGGTGGTTCTGGGCTCTGGCTTGTTTTGTTTGATTGGTTTGGTTTCTTGCAGTACAAGCAGTATTCATTCTCTGGGCTGCTTTCAGGAGAGGAAACCTGAAAGGTGTCTGTTGCCTGTTGTTCCTCTCAATATGGCTCTTATGCCTACTGTGCCTTTGCAGGCAGCTCTGGAAAGGAAGCACGTGAAGTTAGAAATCCCAGAACATTTGGTATGTTCCCTGCCCTCATTGCTGGGCTGTTTGCTTTTGTCTGTCAGTGGATGTAAAAAAAAAAGGTAAAATCATTTTTTTCCTCTTTCACTGAGGGTTATTTTAGTCGTCTGTACCACAGTGTTGGTGCTGGCACAGGTGCCAAGAATCACTTCCAGGATTGTATCTTAATAACTTCCTCAAGTGTCCATCAGCCTGGAGATGCAAATTGTTCGGCTGAGGCCCTGCTTGCTATTCACTCCATGCTTTTGTTTTTGCTGGGTCTGAGACCCCTTGAATCCATGCTTCTGCTGTCTGAGCCAGCTGCTGAGAGGAGTATGTTCTATTGTGCTCTCTTTCCTGAATTGCAATGTGTCTTTAAACATGTGCAGCTCAGAGCAGCTCTGAAATGAAACAAGGCTGGAATGAAAAGGACTTTTCTCCTTGATTCTCCTGCTGTCATTGTCTGGGTGCCTCTTCAGGGGCTTCTTACCTTCATGGTTTTCAGTGGTGTAAGACTGTGACACCACTATTCAATAAGACTTATACCTGCTCACAGTCTGGGCTAGTTAGAAATGTCTATTAAGCCACCTAAATGTGCAGATTGACATGAGTCATTTGCATCCCCATTGCTAGTGCTAGTAGGAGAGTCAATGCAGCAGCAAGTATTAATATACCACTCGCAACCTTGTCTTGAGTGCCTGAGGTCTGAGAGCATGGATGGGGAAGGGTCACAAGCAGGAAAGATGGTTTCTGGGTCCATGAAGCCTTTCTGTGCTGCCTTGCCTAAAGGAAGAGCAGGCAGTGTTTCAGCAGGGGCTCAGTGTCATTTGGGGTAGTCTTTCAGTGGGGCTAAGCAGCCTCTGTCTAGAGGACAGTTTGTTCACATGGCTGCTCTCAAAGAGCTGAGATGCTCCAGCTCACTTCTTCAGCTACCTTGTGGGACACGCTGAAAGCAGAGGAAGTAGACAGCTTGTTTCAGTACTGCCAAATGCTTTCCTCCTGGCTCGCCTTGGGGTGGGCAGGGGGGAGAACACCCGCAGCTAATTAGAAACAGGAATCTGTCTGCAGGTAGCAGTGCCAGACAGAAGCCCTTTTGCATCTCCCAGACTCCACACAATCTGCAACATCTGAACAAGCCCCGGGGGGCAAGAGATGGATTTTTCACACCTGTTTCTCCAAATTTAATAACAATAATAAAAAATTCCATGCAAGCTCAGGAGGGCAACGTTCCAGTAACATTTTGCCTTTTTTACTGACTGAAATTTCCCGTAAGATGGGCCTCTGGCTATAGAATGGAAAATGTGTCCTCACTCACTTCCCCTCAGCACTGGGCAGACCTATAGAGTCTGCTTGCTCTTTGATTCTTGCCAGGGCTGCTGCAGTAGCTGTGGGTGCCATGAAGTCAGAGCCACGAGTCTCTCCGCTGCAGTAAGCGGAGCGGGGGGGGTTGGCACTCTGCTCCCAGCGACGTTCCTAAGCCCTGTGTCACTTCATTACACAGCAAATTGGGAACAGACACTGGTAATGGAGAGAGAGGAGAGGAGAGGAGAGGAGAGGGAGAGGAGAGGAGAGGAGAGGAAGGGGAGAGGAGAGGAGAGGAGAGGAAAGGGAGAGGAGAGGAGAGGAGAGGGAGGAGAGGAGAGAGAGGAGGAGAGAGGAGAGGAGAGGAGAGGAGAGAGAGGAGAGGCGAGGGAGGAGAGGGGGGAGATGAGAGGAGGAGAGGAGAGGAGAGGAGAGGAGAGGAGAGGAGAGGAGAGGAGAGGAGGAGAGGAGGAGGAGAGGAGAGAATGGGAGAGGAGGGGGAGAGGAGAGGGAGAGGAGGAGGAGAGGGGAGAGGAGAGGAGGAGGAGAGGAGAGGAGAGGAGAGGAGAGGAGAGAGGATGAGGAGAGGAGAGGGGAGAGAGGAGAGGAGAGGAGAGGGAGAGGAGAGGAGAGGAGAGGAGAGGAGAGGAGGGAGGAGAGGAGAGAGTGGAGGAGAGGAGAGGAGAGGAGAGGAGAGGAGAGGGAGGAGAGGAGAGGAGAGGAGAGGGAGGAGAGGAGAGGAGAGGAAGGAGAGGAGAGGAGAGGAGAGGAGAGAGAGGAGGAGGAGGAGAGGAGAGGAGAGGAGAGGAGAGGAGAGGAGAGGAGAGGAGAGGAGAGGAGAGGAGAGGAGAGGGAGAGGAGAGGATGGGAGGGAGGGGGAGGAGAGGAGGGAGAGGAGGGAGAGGGAGAGGGGAGGGAGGAGAGGAGAGGAGGGAGAGGAGAGGAGAGGAGAGGAGAGGGAGGAGAGGAGAGGAGGGGAGGAGGAGAGGGAGGAGAGGAGAGGAGGGGAGAGGAGGGAGGAGAGGGAGGAGAGGGAAAAAAAGGGAGTCATAACACTATCAGAGAAATATGTGGAAAGCATAAGTGCTCCTGTGCCATGGCCAGATGCCAAGGTGAAATCCAAGACACTTTGATGTGTGGAATTCTGAGTTTCCCACCACGCTGCTCTCTTTTATAGTTTTATTTGTATTTAGCAACAGGTAGGGAGATACAAACTTCACTGTGTTGCAGTTACCATGTTGAGGTTGTGGAAAACTGGAGTAGAAGGCCGTGGGCTGAATTGGCTGTAATTGACTGGAATTCCTGACGTGGAGTCCTTTGTGGGCTCTACAAAATGGAATCACTTCCTAACTGTAATGAGCTATCTCAGATATGACCATTTGGGGATACTAAAGCATTGGCTGTTACATGAGTGCTTCCAATCCTCGTTGCATGGTGGTGTCTGTGAAAAGCTTTTAAAGATGAAATAAATATTTGGAATTTGATAGCTACAGAGGTTCCAACTCTCTCTGTTCTCAAGGATCACGGTTTCAGCATTCAGCCTCGGGGTTAGGCACTGCTTTGGCCAAAATGAATGCAAGTTTAAAACAGCAACAGTGAGAAACCTCTCACAATGCAAATGTTTGCTCCCAAAAAATTGCTTTAGATGAGAGAAACTTAACTACACTCTAACAAAAAACCAGGGCTGATTAAAGCAGAGATCTGCAGCAGAGCCTCAATTTAGAGCCTCAATTTAGTTGTGTGCTTCTATGCATTCCTTAGTACAGACAGTGACTGCCATTTGCTAGGGATAATCTAAAAGCTGAATTTACTCTTATTGACAGCAACAGGACTTTTCTTGCTCTGTTGATGGTTTTGCAAACAAAAGGTATGGAATTAAGGAAATTGCAAACAAGAAACTGAAGTGTCTGTTCTTTTGTGAATTGAGCTTTATCACTCAATTAACTTGTGCCCTTCATAGGATAGGATGAGAGGAAATAGCCTCAAGTTGCACCAGGGCATGCTTAGATTGGGTTTTAGAAGAAACTTCTTCCCTGAAAGGGTTCTCAAAAAACTGAACAGGCTCTCTAGGGAGGTGGTTAAATCCCCATCCCTGGAGGTCTTTAAAAGAGGCAGAGATGTGGGCTAAGGGCCATGGTTAGCACCAACCTGGTAGTTAGACAGTAGTGGGATTCAACGATCTTAAAGGTCTTTTCCAACCAAAATCATTCTGTGATTCTACCACTCTACATTTTATAAGTGAAGTTTTGGAGGTGTATTTGCACAATACTCTCACACAGTTTGCTCTCCTGAAAGTGTGGGAATAAACTGTCTCAGGATAAATGCAACAATACACAATGTCCATGTTTCACTGTCACTAAATAGGCTGCCAGCAACCCTGTTTAATGTGGGATGGCTGGGATTTTGCTGTTGTGGAAGGTTTGCCTTGTGTGTGAGCTCTGAAAGGGAGATAATCTTCAATCTGTGCTAAGAATCACAGAATCACCAAGTTGGAAGAGACCTCAAAGATCATCAAGTCCAACCTGTCACCAAGACTATGGACTACTAAACCATGGCACCAAGTGCCATGCCAATCCCCTCTTGAACACCTCCAGGGATGGGGACTCCACCACCTCCCTGGGCAGCACATTCCAATGGCTAACAACTCTCTCTGGAAGAACTTCTCCTCACCTCCAGCCTAAATTCCCTGGTGCAGCTTGAGACTGTGTCTCTTGTTCTGCTGCTGCTTGCTTGGGAGAAGAGACCAACCCCCACTGGCTTACAACCTCCTTCAGCAGTTATAGACAGCAAGAAGGTCTCCCCTGAGCCTCCTCTTCTCCAGGCTAAGCAACCCAGCTCCTCAGCCTCTCCTCACAGGGTTGTGCTCAAGGCCTCTCCCCAGCCTTGTTGCCCTTCTCTGGACACGTTCAAGTGTCTCAATATCCATCTTAAACTGAGGGCCCCAGAACTGGACACAGGACTCAAGAAAGATGGCTGCAAGCTAGAGAGAAGGTTTAAACTGAATTTGCTCTTCTGATGTCAATGTTAAGAGCTCAAGCTAAGGGGGAGATGACAAAGGGCTTCTGAGTTGCAGAGAATGAAGGGCAGGCATTTGGTGTCAGTCATCCTGTCTTACTCTAGCATTCACTTTGCTTCTGCTGTGTTATCTGATGCACTCTAGTCTCAGACTTGGGTGGACTATACCGCCATTAGAGATGTGAGGAACTGGGAAATAAGAAAGGATTGGTCAGGCTCAATTGCAAACTTGCATTTTTCTTTTGTTAAATTCATGACTTGGATGCTCCTGACAAGTTCACTCTCTCTTTCTTTTTCTTTTCTGGCTCTGAACCCTTGCTAAGCCTGGATTTCAAGATACAGAAGCAACGTAAGAAGTGAGCTAACCCATGTGAAGCAGTCTGGGATTACAGCTGTGTTTAATAAAATCTGAGCTAGCTATAGAGAATGTAAGTAAGCTAAATCCCATTGCTTTGAGGGTTCCCTTTGGTCCCAGAAGAGGCCAAATGCAGGATATGAGGAGAGGTGTATGGGCTCCTATCGGAAATGCGGGGGAAGAAGGCAGGAACAAAGGCCTCCCTCTGCTCCTTTGGTCTGCTTTTATGATGTGACCTCACCAGTGACACAGTGCAGTGTGTGGAGCATACACAAGGAGAGCAGCAGAAAGAGCTTGTGTTCCACCTCACTGCCCCAGAAATGGGCTCAGAGCTCTGTGAAGAGCAGCATCACCTCCCTCTTCCAGTGCTTTGTTATGTCCATAGCTAATTTGGGTAAAATTGACAGTGCCAGAAGCTGGCTGGTAGGACTCTGATCCTGTCTCTTCATGCCTGGGTGCAGCCTGGAGATGAGCAGCTACATCAGGCAGGACTCTTGTGAGTGACAGGGATTAATCCTCACCAGCCTCAGACAACTTGACTGTGACATCCAGCTGGCCAGGAGCATTCTGAGAGGAAAGGAGAGGCTAATCAGCACTATTTTTCACTAAAATCAGCAGGATGGAGCTGGGGAGTCCAGTGGAAATTCTCACAAGTCTGCTTTTCCTTCACCATGGTTCTTGTGAGGTTATCATAAAGTGAGGTAACAATGAGGCAAACATAGCTACAAAACCATTTTTGTTTGTGCTTGAGGAAGCCAGGATTATAGTTCAAGGATATGCATCTGTTGCACCCACCGGTCCCCATCCTCTCTGCTCCTGGGATATTGCTCTTGAAGCTGAGGTTCAGCATCAGTGTAGTTCTTTCTTGAAAATGAAAAGATCAGTTCAGCTCTCACACTAAAACAATGGCTGATCTGTCCAAACATTGTGCAGGTCTAACAGCTCTGCTGTCTGCCTTACAGCTCTGCTGTTTCCCTGAACCTTTCACCTCTTCAGCTGACTGCAGAGGCCAAGAATTACAAAGCAAATGATGGGTTCTCCATCAGCCAGATTCTGAATTGCTCTAATGACTTTATCTGCTGCTCATCCCATAAAGCTGGTTGAAGAGCTTAAATATCCTTATTGCTGATCTGTGAGCATGACTTTTTAGTTACAAGCAATTTTAGGCTATGCTTGAAGACTAAACATTGGTCTCTGGAACCAGCACAGTCAGGTAGTTTTTAGTTGTTTTGGGACATTTCCTCTCTTTTCAACTCCAGTTTGAGATTTCTACTACTTGACACACAACTCTCCTCCAGGGTTGGGGAATTTGTCTTAATATGTTGTATTGATTCAAACTGATCTCTTCCTCTCTTACTGGGGACCTTCAAATAGAAGCAGACACCACACCCCACCCCAGTTTATGTCAGTGGATCAGGACTGTCTTCGGAACAGCCAAGCAGAGGGACACAATGAGTCTGCTTACTCTGAAGTGGATCTTTTAGGATGCTAGAGGGATGGATGATAGAACATTGATTGGAACACTTGATAAATACTGATTTGTCTATATGTTTATTTACCTTGACTCACAGGAATGCCAGTGACAATGTGCATGATGTGATGTCTAGATCACAGAATTCCAGGCATGCTCCCAATTACCACCTGGAACACCTGTTCCAGTGTTCCACCACACTCATGATAAAGAACTGTTCCTACCATCCAAATCTACTCTTCTCTGCTTTAAAAGCATTGCTCCTTGCCCTGTCACTGCAGGCCTTTTTAGTCTTGTCTTTTTCTCTTTCAGTGAGATCTCAACTTCACTGCCTCTATGTGTGCAGTGATTCCTCTGAAAATCACAGTGGTGCTGGTCCCTGCAGCAGCTGCTTGTACCTTCAGTTCCTGCATTCATACATTTAGGCTAGACTTTCCCTGGGTTAGGAGTGAGTTTCTGCATTCTCTGATGCCAAAATGGGGGTTGGTCTCTTCTCCCAGGCAACCAGCACCAGAACAAGAGGACACAGTCTCAAGCTGCACCAGGGGATGTTAGAATGGATGTTAGGAAGAGTTCTTCATAGAAAGAGAGACTGGCCATTGGAATGTGCTGCCCAGGGAGGTGGTTGAAATCACCATCACTGGAGGTGTTTAGGAAGAGACTTGATGGGGTGCTCGGTGCCATGGTTTAGTTGATTAGATGATGTTGGGTGATGGGTTGGACTTGATGATCTCAAAGGTCTCTTCTAATCTGGTTAAAACTATTCTATTCTATTCAAAAGATTGGGCATTTTACTGCCTTTAACAAGGGTTGCAATTGCCAGGATCACTCCTGCCTCAAAGCAATGTTCTTCTGCATGGCTGAATGTGGTCACACACCAGTGTCCATAATGTTGGGAAAGAATGGTCTGTGTATAACTGTATGAATTAGTGCTCTCACCTAAATATAAGCACTGGGCAAGTGCAGTGCTTGAAAGCCTTTTCCTGTTGAGAGTCATCACATCAGGGGAGGGAGAATATTAGTGTGGAACATGGATTTCTACAAGCAGCAGATATTGAAAGCAGAGAGACCTTCTGGGGAGGTAAGTGGAAGTGTCTTCTGTGCACGCAGTGGTGAGTTCTCAAACAAATGCTCTCATTGAAATCTAATCTGTTTGCAACGATTGTAAGTAATCAGCAGTGAATGCAGTGGGACAATGGCGTGCTGCGCAATTAGTGGGAAATCAACTGGAAAGCAGCAGAAAGATGAGGGGAGGGTTCAAGAGGGGATTGGAGGTGGCGCTTGGTGCCATGGTTTAGTCATGAGGTCTGTGGTGGACAGGTTGGACTTGATCTTTGAGGTCTCTTCCAACCTTGGTGATTCTGTGATTCTGTGTGGTTCTTTGCAAGAATAGTAGCGAATGTGAACTGGGATTGACTGACCTGTATGTGGCTGCAGTTGTAAAGGAATCAGTGTAATGCAGACATAAAGACAGAAGCACTGTGAGCTAGGTCTCTACCAGAAGTCTTATGAATGTCTCAAAGGACAGAAAAATGTAGGCAAAGCAGATTAAATGAAGAAGTATCAAGATGTCTCTGGAAATTACTTGACCTAAATGTTGGAGGAATGCAGCATCTTACAGTCTCTCTTCCAAATGATTTGTTCATCTTCCTTTGTAACATTACATGAGCTAAGCTGTCTCCAGCAGAACACATTGCATGGTACTGTTTCTCAAGCTGGCTGCTTGGCTGTGTGCTTTGGTGCTATTTTTGAGCCTTGTCCTACTCTTAAGTTTTCTATAAGGAATACACTTCCTTCCAGCCCACAAGCACTGGCTTCTCTGGCTCAGTAAAATAGTTCAAATCAAGTATATGTTTCCCTGCCCCAGAGCAGTATCTCTGCCCATTTCTGTTTCTTCCAGTAGCTCACTGCACTCCTATTTATGACGTTGGCTGCACTATGCACATGGCAAAACACTCTTGGGCTGTGCCAACATCAGTGTTCATTCCCCCTGTGTCCATGTCTTCACCTCTAATACTTCAAAGCAGAGATCTCTGCTACTCATAGATCTTCACAGATCTCTGATACTTCATACTCTGCTACTTCAAAGCAGATCATATCTAGGACTGGGTGAATCAACACAGGTATTAAAATTGGAGCTAGTCTAACTGGCCTCTGTTGTAACAATTTTTCCCTGAGGTAATAATGAACATTTTTTTGCAATGGCACTAATTTTAATAATAATTTAATAAAAATAATAATAGCAGTATTCATAAATATCAGGATATTCTGGATCTATCCCTTATGCTTGAATTCATCTCTGCTATGATCTTGTAAGTGCATAAACCCGCAGCAGGACTACCTGAAGGGAGGTTGTAGCCCGGTGTGGGTTGATCTCTTCTCCAGGCAACCCCCAACAGAACAAGAGGACACAGTCTCAAGCTGTGCCAGGGGAGGTTTAGGCTGGATGTTAGGAAGAAGCTTCATAGAAAGGGTGATTGGCCATTGGAATGTGCTGCCAGGGAGGAGGTGGAGTCACCATGGAATGGAAGTGTTTAAAAAGAGACTGGTTGAGGTACTCAGTGCCGTGGTTTAGTTGATCGGATGGTGTTGGGTGACAGGTTGAACTCAATGATCTCAAAGGTCTTTTCCAACTGGTTAATTCTATTCTATTCTAGACACAGTCTCAAACTGCACCAGGGGATGTTTAGGCTTGAGGTGAGGAGAAAGTTCTTCCCAGAGAGAGTTGTTTGCCATTGGAATGGGCTGCCCAGGGAGGTGGTGGAGTCACCATCCCTGGAGGTGTTCAAAAAGGGACTGGACATGGCACTGGAAACCATGGTTTAGTAGTCATGAGGTCGTGGGTGACAGGTTGGACTTGATGATCTTTGAGGTCCTTTCCAACCTTATTGATTCTGCGATTCTATTCAATGCAGTCAAGAGTAGGAAGCTCAATGTTCATTTCATTTCTCCCTGTCCCTTCCATTAACAAAAAAAAACAACCCTAAATCAATTGCTCTCAACATCTGTCTAATGAAGAGGACACCACAGGGAACAGAATTCAGATTTAGTCCTGCTGGTTACAGATCACGACTGAAGCTATCTTCCTAATGAGATGCATTCCGTGTTCTTTCATGTTATCATCTGCTTCTGACTCAGTGTATCGCTCAGTGTTTGCAACAGAGTATGATTAAGGATGGCTGAGCCCAAAAGATATAAAAACAAGAGCAGGTCTGAACTCTTACCTGGAACTTATCTCATGGGCATATTTTTTTGAAGTCAGGGAAGTGGGTGGGGGAATTATTGGAGAAAAAACTGGGCTTCAATTTTGATTCAACAGCTCGCTGGCAGAAGAGCTGCCTTAGCAAATGTTCCACAACCAAACCCTGCCAGTTGCTTTCCACCGTTTACACACAAACCTGAGCTTGTTTAGACCCGTGGGTGTGGTCAGTACATGAAGTGTTTTGCAACTGTATAGAATCAGAGAATTGTTTCCCTTGGAAAAGCCCTAAGATCATCAAGTCAAACCCTCAGCCCAACACCACCGTGGTCATTAAACCTGCACCAGGGGAGGTTTGACTGGATGTTAGGAGGAAGTCTTTACAGAGAGAGTGATTGCCCATTGGAATGGTCTGCCCAGGGAGGTGGTGGAGTCACATCATTGGAGTGTTAGGAGAGAAGGATGGGGGAGGAGACTGATGGGGTACTGGGGCCCATGACTAGTGTTAGGTGGGGTGGATGGTTTGATAGGTTGGACACGATGATCTGAAGGTCTCCAACCTGGATTTATTTTTATATTGTATTAAACCGTGCCCCCAAGTGCCGTGTCTAACAATGTTAAACACCTTCAGGGTTTGTGACTCCACACCTCTCTGAGCAGCTTGACCACTCTTTCAGGATGAAAATTTCCTGATGTCCAAAAGAGTTTCCCTGGTGAAATTAAGGCCATTTCAATCATCCTATTACTTGATACTAGGGAGAAGAGACTGACTCCCACATGGCTGCAGCCTCCTTCAGGGACTTGTAGAGAGCTATAAGGTCTCCTCCTTACCTCTTCTTCTCCAGACTAAACAACTCCATCTCCTTCAGCTGGTTTCTCACCAGCCCTGTCCTGCAGACCCTTCACCAGCCTTGGTGTCCTTCTCTGGAACACTCCAGCACCTCGATGTCTCTCTTACTCTGCTGCATCTGAAACTTGAGCAATACTTGAGGTGTGACCTCACCAGCGATGAGTGCAGAGGGTGTGATCACTTCCCTGCCCCTTGCTGGCCCCACTATTGCTGGTCCAGGCCAGGATGCTGCTGGCCTTCTTAGCCACCGGGCACACACTGGCTCATCCTCAGCCAGCTGCTGACAACCACCCTAGGTCTATGTCTGCCAGGCAGTTACAGCACTCTACCCAAGCCTTCAGCATTCATGGAGTGGTTGTGACCCCACATGCAGGACCTGGCTGTGTGCAAGGACAACTGATGTATGGGGCAACAAACAGTTAGTTTGTTTAGTTTTGCAGGTTTTTTGTCTCGCTGAGTCCCCAGCGAGTTTTTATTGGGAAAATTGTCTACATCTCCATTGAGACTGGCCCTGGGTACATGTTTTAATGAATTGCACAGGGTTATTAGTTGTGAGGGAGCTAACATAGGCTGCTACCAGCACCAGCATGAGAGCTGCTTTTCCTTGAGAGAGAGGATCATGAGAACATGATTGCTTTTCTGAAATCAGCAAACAATTGGCTGAGAGACATGGGGCCAATTAGTCTGGAAAAGAGAAGACCGAGAGGAGATCTTATTAATGTTTTTATAATATCTGAAGGGTGGGTGTCAAGAAGATGGTGCTAGTCTCTTTCAGTTGTGATCTGTGATAGACACCAGGGCCAATGGACACAACTGAAGCCAGGAAGTTCCTCCTCAACCTGAGGAAAAAATTCTTTGGTTGGGGGTGATGGAGCACTGGACCAGGCTGCCCAGTGCTGTTGTGGAGTCTTCTTCTCTAGAGGCTTTCAGACCCGTCAGGATGTGTTCCTGTGTGACCTGCTTTGACAGGGGGGGTTTGCTTGATCTCTGGAGGTCCCTTCCAACCCCTACCATGAATGATCTATGAATCAAAGAGGAGTACAATGCCTTTCCAGGGATTAGTCAACATTTCTGACCCTTTCTCCAACGAGTCTTGTTTCTTTACTCAGGGAATGGCTGCTGTGAAAACCAGCACACAAAAAAATGAACTCAGCAGTTGGCAATGGGTGTTTGTAAAAGGCTGCTATAACACATCACTGCTACTGAAACTTGAGGTCTCAGTGGTTTTTGAACACCTCTGTAATTGTTGGGAAAATCATTTGCAAAGCTTCCTCAAGGTTTTTGGTTGGGTGGTTTTGTTTTACTTGATTTTGTCATCAGCATCTCTTTGGCAATGACTGAAATTTGTGCCATGTGCTGTGGCAGGGCTGGCAGGAGGTCAGTGGTATTATTAGGCACAAAAAATACACATGAGGTCAATGTTATGTATGAAAGCCACAGCGAAGAAAACTGAAGTGTTCAGTGAGTACAAGAGCTCTACTCCTTATGATCTCCAAAAACAATGATGCTAAAATGGTGACTCTGAATTTCAGAGTCAGGAATTCTCCCATTCTTTCCTAAATGTTGTAGGATGGGCAAAATCTTCCTGGTAGTGTTGTGCTTGTGAGAGCAAAAGAAAAAACCCTGAAAGTGATGTGTGAGTCCATGGAGCCTGGGAAAGGCCAGCTGGGAGGAGATATGTTCATGAAGAAAGATGATCAGAGAGCACAGGCAATCAGTTTTTAACTTTTGGGGCATTCTGCTCCTGTGGGGAGCCATACTTTCTTACTGTGTTGTCCCTTAAAACTGTGAGTAGTGTTCTGTGCTTTCATTGTCTTCAGAGGTGTTTGGATGAGTCTTGCTGTACAATCACCAAACAGAAGAGTGGCTGCATCCTTAATCCTTGAAGATTCTCCCAAAGTTAATGTTAATCTTCCTTTCCCCCTGTGTCACCACCCCGTGTCCCCTCCAACAACAAACCCACCTAAACAAGTGAAAACCAGCCCCACAGGGGCTGGGGTATAGGCAAGGGAGAGAAGGTTGTTAGCATCAGGTAGGTCGAGATCAGGGTTCAGGAGACTCCTTTACTGTGATCTTTACTTTCTGTCACAAACCCGAGTCCAAGGGTAGTTAGAGCTAAACAAACGCCTCTGAAGAGGTCCCAGATGGACACGCTGTGTGTTAGCTGATAGCTCTGAGATGGGAAGCATAGAGTAAATGACTGAGCAACCACAAGCCTCACAAAAGTGGCGGGATTAGCTTTACCCACACCCACGTAATCGCTCTTTATCAGATCTGAGAAGAAAGGGAATCCCTCCTGAATCATCCTCCTCAGGCTTTTCT
>JAAWVA010000035.1:130631-175636 GCA_015227895.2 Colaptes auratus | reverse complement strand
TGGCTGGAAGGCTGAGCCCAGAGAGTGGTGGTGAATGGTGCCCCATCCAGCTGGCAGCCAGGCACCATGGTGTCCCCCAGGGATCAGTGCTGGGCCCCAGCCTGTTCAATATCTTTTTGATGATCTGGATGAGGGGATTGAGTCCATCATCAGTAATTTGCAGATGACACCAAGCTGCAAGGCAGAGTTGATCTGTAAGAGGTAGGAAGCTCTGCAGAGGGACCTTGCCAGGCTGGACAGATGGGCAGAGTCCAATGGCAGAGTCCAACATATCTAAGTACTGGGTTCTACACACTGGCCACAACCACCCCATGCAGTGCTAAGGCTGGGGTCAGAGTGGCTGGATAGCTGCCAAACAGAATGGGACCTGGGTGTACTGATTTGACCACTGGCTGACCATGAGCCAGCAGTGTGCCCAGGTGGCCAAGAAGGCCAATGGCATCTTGGCCTGCATCAAGAATAGTGTGGCCAGCAGGAGCAGGGAAGTCATTGTGCACTAGTTAGGCCACGCTGTGAGTACTGTGTCCAGTTCTGAGCCCCTCAGTTTAAGGAGGACATTGAGACACTTGAAGTGTCCAGAGAAGGGCAACAAGGCTGGGGAGAGGCCTCGAGCACAGCCCTGAGCACAGGAGAGGCTGAGGGAGCTGGGGTTGCTTAGCCTGCAGAAGAGGAGGCTCAGGGGAGACCTTCTTGCTCTCTAACAACTCCCTGAAGGGAGGTTGTAGCCAGGTGGGGGTTGGTCTCTTCTCCCAGGCAACCAGCACCAGAACAAGAGGACACAGTCTCAAGCTGTGCCAGGGGAGGTTTAGGCTGGATTTAGGAAGAAATTCTTCCCCAGCAAGAGATTGGCCTTGGGATGTGCTGGCCGGGGATGTAGTGGAGTCACCATCCCTGGAGTTGTTTAGAAAGAGACTGGATGGGGTGCTCGGTGCCATGGGTTAGTTGATTAGATGATTGTGGATGATAGGTTGGACTTGATGATCTCAAGGTCTTTTCCAACCTGGCTAATTCTGATGCATTGTGTGATTGTGATTCTCTGAATTCTCACATCTGCTCCTAGCAGACTACTGCTGACAAGGGCAATGTTTATCAGTAGAAACAAGAATCAGGTTTCACCCGCCAGACAAGAGCTTCGTGTTGAGCCTGTGACTGCGGCACCGGCAAACCCTGGCCAGAGCAGCGGGAGCTGAGCTGCGTCCGTGCGGAGAGCCCCGCAAACGCCCCGGGGCCGCCGGGGAGCGGCGGGCGGAGCTGCCCGGGCTCGCACCCAGCCTGCCAGGCGCTGTCCCGCCCCGTGGTGCTGAAACGTGGAGCCGCAGCCAGGAGACACTAACTGCTGGATAGAATCACAAACCCTTTGTTTGGAAAAGACCTTCAAGATCATCGTGCAACCGCTAACCCAGCACTGCCAGATCACCACTAACCATGTTGCTTTGAACCAGGCATAGGGACTCCACCACGCTGCCCCGGGCAGCCTGTTCAGGGCTTGACACCCTTCTGAGGAAGCAATTGTTTCCATGTCCACCCAAACCTCTGTAGTGCATCATGAGGCCATTTCCTCTTGTACTATCATTTTTTACTTTGGTGTAGAGACCAACCCTCATCTCACTCACAGACTCCTATCAGGGGTTGTAGAGAGCATGAGCAACCCCCTTTTCTCCAGGCTGAACAACCCCAGTCCTCTCAGCTGCTCCTCACCAGACCTTTCACCAGCTTCACTGATCTCTGGACCTGCTCCAGTACCTCAATGTCCTCCTTGCAATGAAGGGTCCAATTCTGAACCCAGTATTAGAGGTGCAGCCTCACAAGTGCTGAGTGCATGAGGTCATCCCTGCTCGCCACACTGTTGCTGATACAGGCCAGGAGGCTGTTGGGTCCTCTGGGCCACCTGGGCACATGCTGGCTCATGTTCTCATGGACAGTCAGGGAGCAGTCCCCCAGCTCACTTGCACTGCAAAGTGACCTCCTGAGTCCAGTTTACTCACCATGTTTTAAAAAGAGATGCAGTGGAAGTGTACATTTTTCCACAAAGGAAGCAGCTGAGACAAGGCAAGATCTGCTTTGGTTTGGGTTTGGGTTTTTTTCCTGTCAAATCTAGCAAAGGATTCCTGTAAATCATCACCAGGAGTAAAAAAACCCTACATGACAGAAGCTTCATCTGGATCCTAAATTATCTCATGCATCTGAAAAACCCATCTTGCCCCAGTCCTGTACATTTGAGAGCAGAGAACCAGTGACAACAACAGAGTGTACTTTCAGGGTGAAAATTATCTGTCAGCTTTAACAAGAGGCATTCAAGATGAAACTTTAAGGGCCATATGAGCATCAGCAAAGGAATGAAATAGTCTGTATGTATTGAAACACCTTTAGCACAAGGCAAGCAGAAACTACAATGTGTCAGCCCGTCTTTTTGACTCTGGGTTCACACTGTGACACTAGAAGAAGCTAGGGATAAATGACCCAGTTCACTAAAAGTCTAAATTAACCTTATCACAAGTGTTTCAGTTAACTGAAAAACAAACCACAAACCAACAACCACCAAAAAAACCCCTCTTTTTATTCACTGGCTTAAAGCCCGAATAGAATAGAATTAACCAGGTTGGAAAAGACCTTTGAGAGTCATCATCCACCTCACCCAACCCATCTGATCAACTCATGTGGCATTGAGTGCCTCATCAAGGCTCTTCTTAAACACTTCCAGTGATGGTGACTCCACCACCTCCACGGGCAGCACATTCCAATGGCCAATCTCACTTTCCATGAAGAACTTCTTCCTAACATCCAGCCTAAACCTTCCCTGGCACAGCTCAAGACTCTTCCCTCTTATTCTGGTGCTGGTTGCCTGGGAGGAGAGGTCAACCCCCACCTGGCTACAACCTCCCTTCAGGTAGTTGTAGAGAGCAAGAAGGTCTGCCCTGAGCCTCCTCTTCTCCAGGCTAAACAACCCCAGCTCCCTCAGCCTCTCCTCACAGGGCTGTGCTCCAGACCCATCTCCAGCTTTGTGCCCTCCTCTGGACATGTTCCAGCATCTCAGCATCTTTCCTAAACTGAGGGGCCCAGAACTGGACACAGGACTCAAGGTGTGGCCTAACCAGTGCTGAGTGCAGGGCAGATGACCTCCTTGCTTCCTGCTGGCCACACTATTCCTGATACAAGTGGTGTTTATTTCCCTGTGGGACAAATGTCAGTTTGGGTCTACAGTTGGAACATCTCTTTGGCTAAAGGTGAGTAAAAACTCAGATGCAAAGGATGGAAAGATCAGACCAAACAGATATTCTGTGCAGTTTTCAAATGCACTCATATTACCCCACAGTGGAAGCACCAAGATGCTGACCTAGCACAACAACTTCAACACCACAGCAGCTGTGTTTTAAGAAAAAGGTTCAGTAAAACAGTTCATGGAAAATTCACATCTGCTAACAGGGATAAAAATAGAAAGGCAAGAAGCTCTCTTCTCAATTCTGCTGCAGTTTGCCAGCCAAACCCTCTGAAGTTCAATAATATCTCTGAGCTCCACTGGCTGTGTATGTTCTTACACCACAAGTACTAAGAGCCGCTTTCAGTATGATTTGATTTACCAGCTTGAGTGTCTATACCAGGCTATGCACACTGCTGAGAGATTTCTTATGCTTGTGAATTCTTCTGCTGGGATCATCTTAAACCATGACATCAACACATAGTTCCACCAACCTAAGTGAATAGGATCCCCTTCTCCTTTTCCTGTTCTTTATGGTTCCTTAGCACCACTTCCAGAATTTGATGTGCAATGAGTAGATCTTGAGAGAAAGCAACTCCTTGGGAGACTGAAAAGCCACTGAAATCAGAATCTCTAAAGAAACAAAATAGTATTCTAATTATTTTTCCCTCCTCCAAAGAGGCCAGACCTCGTTTTCCTGCTGGTCACCACATGCTAAGAACTGTGATGAAGACATCTGTTATCTGACAGACTACATTTGCACCTACGCTTATTGAATTCTTCACCAGCAATTTATCTTCTCATGACTGTACTACTGAACATCTGCCCCCACAGGATTATTCATGCAATGCAATGAAAAATGAGGAAATAACAAAATTTCCCAGCACCACAGAATCACAGAATCACCAGGTTTCATAGTTTCAGTCAGGGTTGGAAGGGACCACAAGGATCATCTAGTTCCAACCCCCCTGCCATGGGCAGGGACACCCCACACTAGATCAGGCTGGCCAGAGGTTGGAAGAGACCTCAAAGATCATCAAGTCCAACCAGTCACCACAAACCCCATGACTAAACCATGGCACCAGTGCCACATCCAATCCCCTCTTGAACACCTCCAGGGATGGGGACTCCACCGCCTCCCGGGGCAGCACATTCCAATGGCTAACAACTCTCTCAGTGAAGAACTTTCTCCTCACCGCCAGCCTAAACTTCCCCTGGCGCAGCTTGAGACTGTGTCCTCTTGTTCTGGTGTTCTTGTTCTAGCTGTGGACAGCAATAAGGTCTCCTCTGAGCTTCCTCTTCTCCAGGCTAAGCACCCCTGTGAGTCCTTTCCACAAGTAAATCTTCACTTTCGGAGTTTTTTTTCCTGAGTACCTTTACTTCCCTTCAGTAGTAGCTACCTCCCTGCACACCACCTAAGCTTTGTTGGTTCCCCTCCCCCATAGGCTTCTCAATACCACTCAGACATTATCCTGTCCCTAAATACAGATATTTGATTTCTCTAAATGTCTCCCCTTCATCCTCCCGTGGTTCTTTTTGTTTTCTACAATACTTTAATTACTTGGCAGATCATCCCACAAACAAATTCCTCGACTTTAGCAGGTGTGCTACCCCTCAGCAAGAGAAAAACCTCAAAAGCCAACAACAATAATTGTTTTCCATAGGAAAGATACCAACTGGGAATCAAACCAGCTATTTTCTGATAAGCATCAGTAGCTTCTCACTCAGAAGTGAGGAGTTCTGGGGATTTATCTACACTGCTGCAAATCACTCAATTTACTTCTTCATTCCAATTAGTTTTGACTGGGAAAATATCCTTTAAAAGATAACATTTGTGGTCACAGCCACATACTCTCTGGGACCTCACACACACAAAGTTCTTGTGGCTTCCTTTAATAAGTATCCTCATCTAACTCCTACCTCAAGCAGTATTTATGCTGCTCAGACTAAGCTGCGTTTGCCAAAGGGCTATAAAATGACCAAAGACTATTGCCTGTGGAAACTGTGATCAGCTTGATATTGCATGGGTTCTTTTTCAGGCCTTTAGAGCTTAGAACATCTCAAGAGGTTACCATATAACTAACTTGTTAGTAAAAGCTATAAACAGCTACTCTGGGTTTGGAGTGAGAGGTTGTTGGGTTTTTGCTATTGTTTTCCCTTGAGAAAAAAAAACCCTGTGGCATCCAGAGCCCACAGCATCTACCTCCAGGCTGGGAACTTCCACTGTAATGACTCCCCTTGGAAACTGCACACCTACATTTATTACACAGCAGCTTCAGACTAAACTACACAGGACTTCAAAAAGCTGATTGCTCCCCGTGGTAAAGAGAAAACAAAGTGGCTTCTGATGAGCTCTTCTCTCCACTTTAATTCCTTCTCTCAAACTTCTACTTTCATCTCTCTGCCTCTTGTTGTGACAGGATAGGATATAGGATAGGATAGGATAGGATAGGATAGGATAGGATAGGAAAGGATAAACCAGGTTGGAAGAGACCTTTGAGATCATCACATCCAACTGCCATCCAACACCATCTAATCAACTAAACCTTGGCACCAAGCACCCCATCAAGTCTCCTCCTAAATATCTCCAGTGATGGTGACTCCACCACCTCCCTGGACAGCCCATTCCAATGGGCACTCACTCTCTCTATGAAGAATTTCTTCCTACCATCCAGCCTAAACCTCCCCTGGCACAGCTTGAGACTGTGTCCTCTTGTTCTGGTGCTGGGTGCCTGGAAGAAGAGACCATCCCTCACCTGGCTACAACCTCCCTTCAGATAGTTGTAGACAGCAATAAGATCTTCCCTGAGTCTCCTCCTCTCCAGGCTAAGCAACCCCAGCTCCCTCAGCCTCTCCTCACAGGGCTGTGCTCCAAACCCCTCCCCAGCTTTGTTGCCCTCCTCTGGACACCTTCCAGCATCTCAACATCTTTCCTATACTGAGGGGCCCAGAACTGGACACAGGACTCAAGGTGTGGCCTAACCAGTGCTGAGCACAGGACAGAATGACCTCCCTGCTCCTGCTGGCCACACTCTTCCTGATGCAGGCCAGGATGCCGTTAGCCTTCTTGGCTGCCTGGGCACACTGCAGGCTCATGTTCAGCCCACTATCAACCAGTACCCCCAGGTCCCTTTCTACCTGGTTGCTCTCCAGCCACTCTGCCCCCAGCCTGTAGCACTGCCTGGGGTTATTGTGGCCAGTGTGTAGAGCCCAGCACTTGGATGTGTTCTGTATGACCAACACTCAGCATTCACTCTGAATGTAGAATTAGAATTTGCAATGCTGTTACCATAGCACTCTAAACCTAAAGGCTGCTGGGAAAATAGATATGGGCCACAGCTCCCAGAACCCAGTTAATGATGGCTTGCATCCCAGCTTTTGGAAGTACAGAAGGTCATTCTTTAGAAGTTTTAATCCAGAAGAGTTGAGTGACCACAATTACTCATTCCACCTCTTTTGCTCCAGTGAAATGGTTGTGGACATATTTTCATGGCTGCAAATAGCTCAGATATGATCTCTTCACAGGGTTGCAAAGCAAGCTGCCTTTCTCTTTAAAAACAAACCCCATGAGACACACAATCAGGATTAAAACCATGATGCCTATTTTAGCCATCTCTTTTGAAGTTTTAGTTATTAAAAGAGGATAATTTTACACACTATGAAAAGAAATCCCATGCCCTTGTACCCTAGTTGATTGATTACTGACAGACAGAATCAAGAACTCAGGAATCCTGATCTTGCAGGCCTACAGACTGGAGTTCAGCAGTGCTGAGCTCCCACGGTGTAGGTTTAAATTGCTAAAGCTTCCTATCTCTGCAGTTTATACCACCATGAACTTCTGTCACAGAAGACAGCAGATCTGTACTTGCTTTTCTGCAGTGGAATATCTCCTTTCCACACACCTGATAAAAAGCAGGCTCCAAACCACTTGCATAATGCAGGAAAGGGAAACATACATCTGATTTTAAGTGTCTAAATCCTGAGGCATACCCTCACTGGATAGTCTGTCTCTGGTGATTCACTGCTTTGAGTAGGCTGTATCTATATGATAAAACCCAACAGGGCCATCCTTGGCCTATCATAACTTAATGCTGAGATAACTGAATGACTGAGCTAAAGTATACAGGGATTGAAGAGATCTGTCTGTTTTCAAGGTGAAATTCTAACCCAAAGTCACCAGCAGAAATTCTGAGTACAGTTCAATGGATTTCATCCTTTTAATCTGAACATCTTACAGATCTATGAAAGATTTCTTTTTCTAGCAATTTCACATGATTCAATGTCACTCGCTCTGCAGAGAGAATCCCTTGGAGCATCAGCAGATTAATAAGGCTAATGCACACTGCTACCCCTTCATGATGGATAAAGTGTATAAAAGTTTCCACTGCAAAGCCTGGCTGACTTCTAAACCCAGAGAAATCAGGCATCAGCCACAGGGTCCTACACACATCAGTTTTTCAGCAGTGTCCAATAAGGAGTCCTACTTCTCTAAAGTGTTTTAGCATGGAAAGGGAGCCAGTGACCTTGCTGGATGGAGTTCCATGCATTAAGCACATCCTCCAACAAAACAGACTCCAGATGACCTTGTCATTTATGCAGCCAGGAATGAGAGGAGAGAATGACAACCAATACAAGGAGGCTCTCTCCTACAGATGGGGCTTGTCCAAAGCCTGCTTAAATCACTGGGAGTCTTTCCATCAACTTCAAGAGGCTTTGAGCCAGAGACCATATGAAAAATCCAACAGCTGGACCAAAACAGAGACTGTAGGGAGAAATATTAAAACCAACAAACCACTGTTTGAACACCAGAAGCATAGCTCCTCCTCAGCTGCCACAGAAATATCTAGTGTAGTTTTCTGCATTAAAAAGGCCCTCAAGCCAATTCTGTGTGCAAAGAAATAAAACTACCCAAAAGAACTCTACCATATATTTAACCGGAAACTCAGGTCAAGGTAAGTTACCAATGGCCAGGTTCTCTTAAGGAATCAACTGTCATAATAATGCACTGGCTTCTGAATCCACCTGCACATTTCCTTTCAGACATTATCAATACAACCATTCAAGCATGCAATACAATACAATAGGTTGAAAGACATCTTCAAGATCATCGCATCCAACCCATCAACCAATCCAACCCACCTGAACAACTAACCCATGGCACCAAGCACCCCATCAAGTCTCCTCCTGAACACCTCCAATGAAGGTGACTCCACCACCTCCATGGGCAGCCGATTCCAATGGGCAATCACTCTCTCTGTGTAGAACTTCTTCCTAACATCCAGCCTAAATAGCAGCACAAGCACTATCAGAACATACATGTGAAGAGTGGTCAGGCATTGGAACAGGTTGCCCAGGGAGGTGGTGGAGTCACCATCCCTGGAAGTGTTTAAAAGAAGACTGCATGAGGCACTTGGTGCCATGGTATAGTTGATTAGATGGTGTTGGGTGATAGGTTGGACATGGCACTTTGGGACATGGTTAAATGGCCACGGTGGTGTTAGCTTGAATGTTGGACTTAACGACCTCAGCAGGCTCTTTTCAGCAGTGCCCTTTGATGGGATGAGGGGTATCACAGTATCACAGTATAACCAAGGTTGGAAGAGACCCCAAGGATCATCAAGTCCAACCTGTCCCAACAGACCTCACAACTAGACCATGGCACCAAGCGCCACGTCCAATCTCCCCTTGAACACCTCCAGGGACGGCGACTCCACCACCTCCCTGGGCAGCCCATTCCAATGACGAATGACTCGCTCAGTGAAGAACTTCCTCCTCACCTCGAGTCTAAACCTCCCCTGGCACAGCTTGAGACTGTGTCCTCTTGTTCTGGTGCTGGTTGCCTGGGAGAAGAGACGAACCCCCTCCCGTCTACAACCACCTTTCAGGTAGTTGTAGAGAGCAATGAGTCACCTCTGATCCTTCTTCTCCAGGCTAAACAATCCCAGCTCCCTCAGCCTCTCCTCATAGGGCTTGTGCTCAAGGCCTCTCACCAGCCTTGTTGCCCTTTTCTGGACACGCTCAAGTAGCTCGATGTCCTTCTTAAACTGAGGGGCCCAGAACTGGGCCCAGATCTGGGTGATCAACACAAGCTGGAACACAAGAAGTTCCACCTCAACATGAGGTAAAACTTCTTTGAGGATAACAGAGCTCTGAAACAGGCTGCCCAGAGAGATTGTGGAGTCTCCTCTGAAGACTTTCAGAAGTCATCTGGGTGCATCTCTATGTGACCTGTCCTAGGTGATCCTGCTTTGGTAGGGGGGTGTGGTGGGGTGAGAAAGTTCCCCCCACACACAAGGAAAGAAACCACAGCTAGCTCAGGTGGAAAAGCAGATGAAAGCTCTATTTACAGGCATAAATGGAATGCAATGAATATATACACAAATATATAATATTTACAGTATATACAGGAAAACACAGCAATGAACACAATGCAGAAAAGCCTTTTCCCTCCAGCCAGCCAGGGGGGTTCCCTGAACCCCCCTCTCTCCCTCCCTACCTCCCCTTTTTCCCAGAAAGGGTTAGAGAGACAGAGAAAGGCAATTAAGGAAGAAAAATTCTGTTAGTTCAAAAGCACATACAAGAATTAGCTTTCTTATCTGGTTAGCTGTTAACTCAAGGCCATTCCTGCTTCAGAAAGAGAGAAGCCGTCCAGCCCACAGGAGAGAGCAGCACAGACTGCACCCAGCCTGAACCCAGACCAGACTGAACTAACAGAACCCAAACTTAAAATTGCATTCTACAATCTACCAATGAAATTAGTTTAGACTATCTTGGTTTTGTTCAAATATCAAAAACATTCAGCCAGAGTGTTCAGCAACTGTCTCTTTCTTAAAAGGCATAGCCTCAACCGGTCACAGGGGGTTGGACTCATTCTCTCGAGGTCCCTTCCAACCCCTACCATTCTATGATTCAAACAGCTTCTCTCTATAGGACGTCTGGCACATCCTATACGCTGCCTTTGGCCTTACTCAGGCTCATAGGAATTCTCCCAAGTCATCAGCATGTGTGTTAACACGTAGCCCATGCCTTCAATCTAAAGCTTGTCAGCATACAAATTTTCACAGAAGTGAAAAGTTTTCTTCTGAAAAGATAAAAGACTAGAGCCCTAACTCAGCAGGACTTCTAAGCACGTATCGAGTTTAAGCATGCAAAGAATTCAGCTGACAGACTGAAGGCTGGGAATGGGCAAAAGTGCTTTCCCTAATTATGTCCAAAGAACAGATCAGCCCTGGCTGGACAGCAAAAATCAGATTTAACTGCTTAATAGCATCAGCAAGAAAAGTGTTGGTCTCAAATTGCCATGGTTTAGTTGTTTAGGTGGGTTGGATTGGTCGCGATGATCTTGAAGGTCTCTTTCAGCCTGGTGTATTGTATTGTATTGTAATGAATTTCCAGGATCTGCTTTGTAGCTTTGTCTTAAACACAGCTTCTGCTTTACCTCTAACAGTGAAAGACTTCTCAACTCCCCCAAACACAAAGGCTATCTGAATCTAAAGAATTACTCTACACAAATGAGCCTCTGTGCTAAAAACACTTTTCCAGCATTTGCAAGGTTCCTGAGTCTACTTACATTAGAGCTCAAACATATTGACAGGAGAATAAAGCCTTCTAGGCAGAACAAATACACAGGACATATTTTTCTTGCTGGTTTTCTGTTTTAAGAACTTCAGTCTGTGGTCACACTGGGTTAGTTTGATGAATTGCATAAAAAAAAGCATCATCACAAGAATAAACGTGATTTCAGGGGAGAAAGTAGGTGGAACTTCTTCAGGACACACCATCTTCCTCTGACAGCAGACCACTTTACTGCTAGGAACAGTGGTAAACTACTTTGAAGCACATGGTTTAGCACCTGACTTGGCAGGGATAGGATAGGATAGGATAGGATAGGATAGGATAGGATAGGATAGGATAGGATAGGATAGGATAGGAGGAGGAATTTCTTCACCATGAGAGTGGTGAAGCCCTGGAATGGGTTATCCAGGGAGGTGGTTGAGGCCCCGTCCCTGGAAGTGTTTAAGCCCAGGCTGGATGAGGCTCTAGCCAGCCTGATCTAGTGTAGGGTGTCCCTGCCCATGGCAGGGGGGTTGGGACTAGCTGATCCTTGTGGTCCCTTCCAACCCTGACTGAAACTATGAAACTAAGGATAGGATAGGATAGGATAGGATAGGATAGGATAGGATAGGATAGGATAGGATAGGATAGGATAGGATAGGATAGGATAAACTGGGTTGGAACAGACCTTTCAGATCCTCCATAGATACAGGTTGGGCTCAATGACCTTAAAGGTCTTTTCCAACCCAAACTGCTCTCTGAGAGTGATCTGAAAGATGAAATCATTACTTTATGAACAGCAGTAGTCTGGGATGCTACTGTAATTAGCAATAGAATTCCTGATAAATAACATAATTAGCTCCAAAAAGAACCATGGTTATTAATTTTACCTCTCCCCTTAAATATAGAGTAGAAAATGCAAACAGAAAGCTACGCTTTCTACAGCTCCAAGGCTAAGGTGAGAGTCCACTGCAATAAACTACACCACCAGGTCTGGGATTTTTAACTACACTGAAGTCGAGACATCATGGAATCCAGCTGGAGCCACTCCAGGCTCTCTGCTCCGTCACTCAGCCTCTAATCAGAACCAGTCAAGGGGAACCTGACTGCGCAGCTCTGACTCAACTCCTTGGCATGCACAGAACAAACAAAGTAGAAATTCATTGATTTAAACAACCCAGCCTTCAACAGAGGTGATACTTTAACAAATACAAGGAGACTTCAGAGGATGTATGGATGTAAGTTTCCCTGTTGCTAAGGAAAGAGATATATATGCAGGATAGGAAAGGTGCAGGGCTCAGCACACCTTTTTCTTTCCCCACCTTCCCCTCCCTCTTTCTTTCTCCTAATTGTCTGACTATGTATGTCTGAGGCAAGAGCTTGTCATGGTTTTCCATGAAAGAAGCCAAGCTCAGTAGCAGTACATAGGAAATATTTGGATTATTACAGCAAAACTCACGCCCAAGCACACGAAAATTCAAACCCTGAAACTAACATTTGGCTATAGACCATGCCACTGTACATCCAAAGAGGATGTTTTCCTTTGTAATGAGTTTTAACTAATTCATGCTAATGCCATTTAATCATGTGGCAATTTAAAATATGTGCAATGTAATTAAAATTTATTAATTACATGTCCTTTCTTTCCAATGTATTTACTGCAGGATGCTCAAAGCTTGCAAAGCTTTACTGCATAGTGAGATGCCTGCAAATCCTCTGCAGAGGTAGGAGGACATGAAGATGATCAGAGGGCTGGAGCACCTCCCCTGTAGGGACAAGCTGAGAAAGTTTGGGCAGTTCAGCCTGGAGAAGAGAAGGCTCTAGGAAGACCTTAGAGCGGCCTCCCAGTACCTGAAGAGGGCTACTAGAAAGCCAAGAAGGGACTTTTTACAAGGGCTTGTAGTGACAGCACAAGGCAGAATGGATTGAAGCTTGAGGAGAGCAGATTCAGACAGGATGTTAGGAAGAAATTCTTTACACTGAGCGTGGTGAGTCACCTGAACACATTCCCCAAGGAGGTCATGGATGTCCTCTTCCTGGAGGTGTTCAAGGCTGGGCCACGAGCAATCTGATTTATTGGAAGGTGACCCTACCCACAAGATGCAAAGAAGTTGGAACTAGATGATCTTTGAAGTCCCTTCCAGTCCAGACTGCTCTATGAATCCATGGATCTATGAGCTTCTGCACCCCCAGCAGTGCATGAAGAGTCCTTGTTACTCATGTTCTACTGACAGAAGGTGCTCGTCAAAATCGGCTGTCCTGAACCAGCTCTGGGCTGGTAACAAAAAGCAGAGACACACTTTGAAAGGAAATAAGCTCCCTGATGAACAGCTTGGCACAGAATTCCTCCATTCTCTCCTCTCTACCCTCAGCAGGGACTTTTGTAGTAATGAATCACATCACAACAGAGTCAGATCCAGACCGAATTCTGAACTCCACTCGGTTTTCCCACAACCCTCCCTGATGCTGGAAAATCCTGTTTCCCCAAACACCTACGTGCTGCTCCACTGCATCCAGCAACTGCAGAACTTCCTAGCAGCACATGTTCTTCCTTAGGCACCCGAGGTTCCACTCTTGCCTTGGCAGGGCTTGCAGGGGACACCGCAGTCCTGCTTACAGATGTGTACTGGTGGTGTGTTTACCTCCAGTTAAGAAGCTGATCAGGCTGACTGTAAAGACACAAACATATGCTAACTTGGAATTGTCCACACAGATATCTGGGGTTGGCAGAAGGGGAAATCACTTAGTTTCATAGTTTCAGTTAGGGTTGGAAGGGACCACAAGGATCATCTAGTTCCAACCCCCCTGCCATGGGCAGGTGCACTCTACACTAGATCAGGCTGGCCAGAGCCTCATCCAGCCTGGCCTTAAACACCTCCAGGGACGGGGCCTCAACCACCTCCCTGGACAACCCATTCCAGGGCTTCACCACTCTCATGGGGAAGAACTTCCTCCTCATGTCCAGCCTGAATCTCCCCACCTCCAGCTTCATCCCATTCCCCCTACTCCTATCACTACCTGAGAGCCTGAAAAGTCCCTCCCCAGCCTTCCTGTAGCCCCCTTCAGATCCTGGAAGGCCACAATGAGGTCACCTCAGAGCCTTCTCTTCTCCAAACTGAACAGCCCCAACTCCTTCAGTCTGTCCTCACAGCAGAGGTGCTCCAGCCCTCTGCTCATCCTCGTGGCCCTTCTCTGGACACCTTCCAGCACCTCCAGATCCCTCTTGGAATAGGGTCTCCAGAACTGAACACAGTACTCCAGGTGGGGTCTCACCAGAGCTGAGTAGAGGGGGAGAATCACCTCCCTTGCCCTGCTGGCCACACTTCTCCTGCTGCAGCCCAGGCTCTGATTGGCTTTCCGGGCTGCAAGTGCACACTGAGAGCTCCTGTTGAGCTTCTCGTCCACCAGCACCCCCAAGTCTCTCTCCTCAGGGCTGCTCTCTAGCCAGTCCCTGCCCAGCCTGTGTTTGCACCTGGGAATGCCTCGACCCAGATGCAGGACCCTGCCCTTGGTCTTGTTGAAGCTCACTTCATGCTCCTTATCCCTAAAGGAGGGAATGTGGCTGAAAAATTGTTAAGACTAGGAAGAAGAATACAAGTTCCCAACCATCTCACCTAACTACCTGAAGCTGAATTCCACGACTTCAGAAAAGGAAACCAAGTGTCCAAAAAACTGTGGGGCTTAAAATTCAATCCTGAGAGCTGACAGTGCTGTGGATCTCTCTGGTATTTCTTTGTCACGACAGAGTCCTGCACTTAATCTAGGGGCCTGACGTGGAAAGCCTTAAAGCATTATGAATTCTGTTGCCATGGCAGACGTAGATACAGAGGCATACACACTTAGATCCTGCTAAGTACTTATCTGTCTGGCAGGCTGGAAAATATAGGACAATGGGGGAATCTTTCTGGATGAGTCACTAAGGGAACTGCTTAGAACCTTCCAGGGGGGTCTGAATATCCTTCTGACTTTGAACATATTTCAGTAAGGGCTGTAGCATTTGGTGTAACCTTCATGATTCTCTTTCCCTTGGAAGCCTTCCACCTTTGTGAGGTAAAGACTGAGGTTTGCAAGAGCAGCACGGGAAGAAGGATTTTTATTTCACTCTCAGTAACTCTCTAACCTCCTCCATTTCTTCCCCTCTTGGCATTCATCATTTCTCTCCCTGCCATTTCCTCAAAATGCACTTGAAATGACTTCATCATGGCCAAACAGAACCACAGAATCCCTGTTGACTAGCCTTCCACAATAAAGAGCAAACACACACACATAGAAATACATACACACACTCTGCAATAACCCCTTCAAATCTGGAGCTTAGAGTGATTTTAAACATTCTAAATATAGTACAGGCTGTGGCTGAAAGCCCCAGGAGTTTTATAGTTTCCAATCTAGGAACTAAAGCTTTCATCAGCCTGAAAACTCCAGTTCCAATAAAACAAGGGACTGCCTTTCACATGAAGTTACCACTGATGCTTGAGCAGTGAGGGTTCAGCACAGACACTTGTGGATGAAAAGTTTAAAGGAGATCCACAGGCTTTGTTAGCAGGAGGAATTCAGGAGGGATCTGAGCTGACTGAAGGCAGTTTTGTATGAAGACGGTCTGTTAACTGTAACAGCAAGGACAAGGAGACCCTGTTCAGCTATCCTTGAAAGGCAAGGCATCTCCTCTGGCTGGGGAGTGACTACAGAAAGCACAAGCACAGTAATGCTGTTGAACCTGCTAGGGATCAATCTGGCAGGGCTCTAAGAGTATCTAAGGGCAGGCTCACAAACTAACAGCATGTATTATTCAGAGTCATAGTGAACAGGAGCTCTGATGACCTCACTCAGGCCAGTTTTAGTCTCATGAATTGCCTTTAGCAGGTCCCTGAAGTTTCCTCTGCCTACCCTGTCCAGGCTGTGAGTACACTGTGACCAAGACTGTCTCAGTACACTGTTTTCAAGGGGCTATCACATAAAACTGGTAAGAAAAATGAAAGAAAAACAGTAATATAAATGATGTGGCTGTTCCTCTTCACTACCCCTTAGTAACTTATCTAAGCAAGAGAAAGTGTATCTAACTGATCCATGGATCTAAGCTTCTGAGGAACAGAAAGGACCATCAAGCTACTGAAGATCCAAAAGCTGAAATCATGAAGATGGGTTGAGTTCAAGGTGACTATCAAAGGAAAAAGAGCTTTTCAGCACAGGACATCATACAGAAAGTTCATGGTGGCATTTCAACCTTCTGAATGCACATTGTAACTGAAGATTTCATGGTTTCTCTGACTTGCAGTATTGTAGCTGATCCTAAAGGGCCACATACAACTGATCTTCCATACTAAACTAAAGCAAACCAAACCAAACCAGGGGAAAAATGCATATCTGCATAGTTCTAAAGCAATACAGAGGAGATCACATTCCTATAGCATTAAGCACTGATTAGCATCAGTTGAGGTCTAGTAAAGCAAAAGGCAGAAAACAAAGGAGAAATGCACTAATACCTGCTCTCTCAAATGAGGAGTCAAGCTAGCCTCAGTCAACAAGTGGCTTCTTCAGTAGCTTTATGAAGGCTGACTTCAAAAAGTCTCCTCTAAGCACCACCACTTTCCCAGCAGATCCTTCACCCATGAAGCAATACAGACAAGCTATGCAGCTCACTTGTCCTGTAGCTGGCTACTGCAATCAGAAAGTTTCCATTTCTAGTGCTGGCTTGTCATCAGGCCAAAAACGAAAGCAGGATGTATTTCCCTTGCTGCTGAATGTTTTGTCTGCCTGTTCCTTAACCTCACTGATGTAAAACTGTACTGTTTTCCCTCTTCTCATTCAGTGTTTAGTTTCTAGTGCAGCCTAATGCCTTGCTCAGATGCATGTGTTTGCTTTTACTTTGATTTATTGCCAAGCTGTGCCTGAAAACAGAGGGGTGATGGAAATGCTTAAAAACATATTACAAGCTATCAAAACTCATTGCTTTTGCATGTTACATGGACTGCCTCCTGTTCTGAAATGCAGCTGATAATCTTTGAAGACTGTTTTCCCTCATTCTGCCTCCCCACCTCGCCACTGTAATATGTAGATGCTATTCTTTGATAGGATGATGTTCATCATCAGACCATCTGCTTTTGTCTGAAGGGGAAAAAAAAAAACCACCACACCAAAGGAAGCCTCATTTCTTCTACAAAATAAAAAAGTTCTACAGTGCAAAAGGGTAGCTGCAAAAAGGCAAAGTAATTATTTTTACCCATTTGGTACTCCTAAGCAGCAATTCCTCATATCTGAGGCATGAGATTTAACACACCCAAGCGCCGGGTTCTGCACATTGGCCACAACCACCCCAGGCAGTGCTAAAGGCTGGGGGCAGAGTGGCTGGAGAGCAACCAGGTAGAAAGGGACCTGGGGGTAGTGGTTGATAGTGGGCTGAACATGAGCCTGCAGTGTGCCCAGGCAGCCAAGAAGGCCAACGGCATTCTGGCCTGCATCAGGAAGAGTGTGGCCAGCAGGAGCAGGGAGGTCATTCTGCCCCTGTACACTGCACTGGTTAGGCCACACCTTAAGTCATGTGTCCAGTTCTGGGCCCCTCAGTTTAGGAAGGATGTTGAGATGCTGGAAGGTGTCCAGAGAAGGGCAACAAAGCTGGGGAGGGGTTTGGAGCACAGCCCTGTGAGGAGGGGCTGAGGGAGCTGGGGTTGCTTAGCCTGGAGAAGAGGAGGCTTAGGGAAGACCTTCTTGCTGTCTACAACTCCCTGAAGGGAGGTTGTAGCCAGGTGGGGCTTGGTCTCTTCTCCCAGGCAACCAGCACCAGAATAAGAGGTCACAGTCTCAAGCTGTGCCAGGGGAGGTTTAGGCTGGATGTTAAGAAGAAATTCTTCATAGAAAAAGAGATTGGCCATTGGAATGGGCTGCCTGGGGAGGTGGTGGAGTCACTGTCACTGGAGGCATTTAGGAAGAGACTGGATGAGGCACTTGGTGCCATGGTTTAGTTGATGGTGTTGGATGATGGGTTGGGCGTGATGATCTCAAAGGTCTCTTCCAACCTGGTTATTCTATTTTATTCTAGGCAAGGACAAACCACTTGTGAGCTCCAACTGATAACACCCCTGCATCAGCCCTAGTCAGGGGACACTGGCACTCAGACTAGCTCTGAGACATCCTAACCAACAGTGTGCACCTCTGGAAAATGCCAGGGCTCACAGGGAGCTGCATATTTCCCAAAGCACTTCACCTTCCTTCCCCTCTTCAGGATACTTCAGTATCTAAGCTGGGCTGCACAGGAACCTGCTTCAGGACATCATATTCTGCCCAGCAGCTGGTCATACTTGAAGAAACTACTTTTGTATTTACTTTCTACTGGAGTCTGTGGTTGCTGGAAGTTGGAGAGCAGCAACAGAGTGGGCTTCAGGAAATGAGAACAGTCCTCTCCAAACTTAACCCAGCCAAAGCATGGGAATTGAAATCCTTGGGACACTCAGTGAGGCTAGTAGCACAGATAGGAGAAAGAGCATGTCTTTTTTGGGATACAATACAATACACCATGTTGAAAGAGACCTTCGAGATCATTGCGTCCAACCCATCAACCAACACCATCTAATCTCTGATGCCCCAACTCCAACCAAATGCTATTCACATGAGAAGAGTGTTCACTGAAGAATAGAGCCACATGTTATATGAAGATCATTGCTTATTCCATTTCTTTCCATTTTTTTCTCCTCAATACATCAAAAGCTAAAAACTCAAGCCACACTACCAGCCATAAGATAAAACCATCATGAAAGATGAGCAACAAGTGGTCATCCTTCTCCTGACTGGCTCTCCTCACCTGAGAGGAGGCCCAGAGGAGATCTTATTGCTTTCTGCAACTACCTGAAGGGAGGTTGTAGTCAGGAGGGGGTTGGTCTCTTCTCCCAGGCAATCAGCACCAGAACAAGAAGACACAGTCTCAAGCAGTGCCAGGGGAGGCTTGGGCATGAGGTGAGGAGAAAGTTCTTCACAGAGAGAGCTGTTAGTCATTGGAATGTGCTGCCCAGGGAGGTGGTGGAGTCACCATCCCTGGAGGTGTTCAAGAGGGGATTGGATGTGGCACTTGGCAAATTTGCATCCAGCAATTCTATGCTTACACACAGGATCTAGTCTTTTATTTCCCAGACTGATTACATTTGGAAATGCTTCTCATAACTTCCTTAGAGTGGTGTGCTGAGCTTAACTTCAGCCCATCTTGCCTCACAGACAGTGCAGGGCACGCTGATCTATATTCAAAAAGTAGAGTTGCAACAAGAATGGAAAGTGAGAGGAATAAAGAGAAAGGAGCTGTGTGTAGCAAATTTATGCAGATGAATTCTCACCCAACAATCATGGAAGTGTGATCACAGTAACGTGAGTGATGCCCAGTGATTATTACAACTTTACAGGAGCTCAACATGAAGAGCACAAGAAGGGAGGAAGGCATACCCAGGTGACTTCTCAGGGTACTGTGAGATTTACTGAACAGCCTGATGCAAGAAAAGTGCAAAGTAGGTCAACTCATCATCACTACAAGGCCACTCAGTCTCCTCTACGCCTTTGCAGTGCTGTTTCAGCACTTCCTTACAATATTTTCCCTAGCCAGACATCCCTTCTGCTTCAGCGGCACGCACTGCTAGCAATAAACACCTACCGTATTTCCTGATCAGCATTTCCCTGCTGCAAGCACGCTGCTTCATTTGTATAACTCAAACATTCAGCAAAAAGCACCAAGGCCAAAGCACCTCTTCCTTTCTGCACACACAACCACTTGCTAGGAAGCAGAACGCAGTATGGGAAGGCAAATGCTTGTGCAGTGCCAGGGCTACCACGAAAAATTCAGCGTTTCGTGTGTTCTTGCTAAAACACAGTCGTGAAAGCGAGCTGTAAAACACGTGGGAAAAGACTCAAAGCAACAATAACCTACTGTGTAAAACCAGCAGCGAGCAAATGGAAAGTAAGAGTACATTAAGACAACGATTTAGCCACGTCCCTCTCAAGCATTGCATGATACAGCTTGAACACAGACCAAGTTCTCTGTTCCCCTGTTGTCAGGGCGGCAGCTGTTTAACAGCCGTAGGTATTTTTCCACAACAATTCACAGTAGTAGGAAATATCTAAGCTCCTCGGAACAAATTCTTCACCTATTCCACTCAATTTTGCAAAGAAATAGAGCTGGGATGCATTCTTGCCTTGCCCTGTCCCTCCCAAGCCCAGACATGCACTAGACACTAAGACTCATGAACAGATTCCAGAAGCAGATTTCTTCCTCAGATCATCTCTTTGCTAAGCTACAGGCTGGGGTCGGAGTGGCTCAGAGCTGCCAAACAGAGAGGGACCTGGGGGTGCTGATTGACAGCTGGCTGAACATGAGCCAGCAGTGTGCCCAGGTGGCCAAGAAGGCCAATGGCATCCTGGCCTGCATTAAGAATAGCATGGCCAGCAGGAGCAGGGAAGTCATTCTTCCCCTGTACTCTGCATTGGTTAGGCTACACCTTGAGTCCTGTGTCCAGTTCTGGGCCCCTCAGTTTAGGAAGGAATTTCGAGACACTTGAATGTGTCCAGAGAAGGGCAACAAGGCTGGGGAGAGGCCTTGAGCACAGCCCTATGAGGAGAGGCTGAGGGAGCTGGGGTTGTTTAGCCTGGAGAAGAGGAGGCTCAGGGGAGACCTCATTGCTCTCTAGAACTACCTGAAAGGTAGTTGTAGCCAGGAGGGGCTTGGTCTCTTCTCTCTAGCAACCAGCACCAGAACAAGAGGACACAATCTCAAGCTGTGCCAGGGGAAGTTTAGGCTGGAGGTGAGGAGAAAGTTCTTCACTGAGAGAGTCATTCATAATAGGAATGTGCTGCCCAGGGAGGTGGTGGAGTCACCGTCCCTGGAGGTGTTCAAGAGGGGATTGGACGTGGCATTTGGTGCCATGGTCTAGTCATGAGGTCTGTAGTGACACATTGGACTCAATGATCTTTGAGGTCTCTTCCAACCTTGGTGATACTGTGAATAAAGCTGTTCTCTAAGAGCGCTGACTCTGCAACAGGGTCCTTCCCAGCACTGAATGCCAGGACCTTTGTGAAGAAAAGCCAGCAGGTGCTACAAGGCTTTTAAGCTACTACAAGGCAAAAGCTTATTAAGAACTGAGAGCTAAATATTAACCCAGGAAAATAAAAGTTTAAAAGAAGGTAGAATTTCTTAGCAGAGATGGTGAATAAGCTTTGGAACACAAGTGGCAGAGCCACTCCCTTGACACTCTAGGAGATAAGATCAGCATCCAGACATCAGGTGCCCCTGAAAGAATGCTTTAAAAAAAGAACTTATGAGGTTCTACACTGGAGTAAGAGGGAAATGCAGAGCCTGCAGCATGCACCCTGTCTGTCTGACCTCTTACAAGAGCTCTCTGGTGCTTAAGCTGTGTGAAGCCTTTCTTCTGCCTTCCTTTCAGGCTCAGGCATTTGCCTCTGAAAAGAAAAGGCTTGACAAGAAGAGTGCAGAAATCACTCAGTTCAGAGTCATAGTTTTGCTAATCTGAAGAAACACAAGTCTCGCCAAACTAAAGAACTACTCCTTGGTGCTCAGCAGCAATTATGGTTTTCCTGAGGATCTGGGCAGCTTTGGAAGATAGATCATACATTAGTCTAGCTCCTCAGCTTTTGCTAGCTAATTTATACTTCCTTAATCATCACCATGTCCTCCATGGGCAGCTCCCAGAGCCACCCATGACGCCATTTCTCTTGACAGACATGATTTAATGACAGCCTTCTCACTGGGCATTTCAACAGCAATCAGCAGTTCTATTTGCCTTTGCAGGCTTCCAGCTGTGCACTTCATACACACTCTGCACATTAGTTTGCTTCAGAAGTCCATAACCAACTATTTCCAGCACACCCACAAGTGACAAGCATATTTCCAGTGAAATCAGGACAGAAAAGAAGTTCACTGCTCAGCTTCAAAGTTGAGGAGCAGCAATGGAGCTGAATTACAATAGTACAGTTTGTTTATTTATGGAGAATTCTTCTGTCAAGCCTCTTAAAAATCCATGATGAAAAAGAAAACAACTAGAGAACATTTCCTTGGGCCAAATGTAGATGTTATATAGGCATGGCTGCCTAAACGTGACTTTAGATGTTCAAATTATCTTGAGTTGATCTGAGTGAAATGCCAAGGGTAACAAAGAAACAGCAGCTGTAGCTGTAGCTGGGATCACAACACAGCTCTAGTACAGCAGAACATTGGAGTTTTACTGTCACCACTTTCAGAGCCTCACACAAAGTACCTAAACCAAGGATCTGTGCATTACACTTGAGCACATGGCAAACCTGTGACCATCTGCACAGGTCTAAGTTCTGCTCACTCTGATCTAACAAGAACAAAAGGGACACCTGGCCTTATCTCTTGTAGCTCTGTTGATCCAGGATTTGTCATCATTTGCAAGAGGCAGAATTTGGCAATACAAATCATAGAATCATTATCAAGGCTGGAAAAGACCTCAGAGTTTGTCAAGTCCAAACTTGAAATCAAGTCACCTCCATGTTGAACCTGCTTCAGAACAGGACCTGCCACACCTGAACCCAGGGCAGCCAGACTGTCCCAGTTACCATAGGATCAAAGAATGTAATGTGTCAGAAGGGACCTTTGGAGCTCATCTAGTCCAAACCCCCTGCAGTAAGCAGGGACATCCCCAACCAGATCAGGTTGCTCAGAGCCCCATGAAGCCTAACCTTCAATTGTTGTATGTGCATTTTTCAATTGATTAGCAGTTATTACTCATCTATTTGATGACTTTCCTTCCTTGTGCCCTTTAACACTTTCAGCCCATAGGCACAATGTTGCTTCTGCATTCACTCATGATGGACAAGGGGATTTGCTTCCTCTCCTCAAAACCACACAGACACTTGTGCTATACCTGCTCTGAGAATAAACAGAACTCCAGTCTTCTGCTTAGAGACAAGGGCTACCCTCTGTGGCCTAAGCATATATTGCAGAGTGAAACACAGCTGCAGAGAGAACTTCAAGCTTGCTTGAAATGCATGACCTCAGTTCTTACATCAATCATGGCTGCACAAGGTAAGAGCAGTTAGTGTACTCTCTGGAGAGAAAGTTACCTGGGACAGAACCTCAAAGCCCGGTTGAGACCAGCACTTGGAACTAATGCCTACTTCTACCTGAGACCATGCTGTAGGTATATAGCTGGCAGGTGCAAAGACCTTCTTTGGCTCAGGGAAGACATTATCATAGAAGATCTCAAGCTGGAAGAGAACCATAAAGATCACTAAGTCCAACTCTCAGCTCCTCACAGGGCTCCCTAATACAACCATATGACTAAGAGCATCATCCAGTTGCTTCTTGAACTCTGACAGGCTTAGTACTGTTGGCACATGGAAGAAATCTTACAAACTAAAATGAAATGTAAGAACAACCCCTAGCTGAGAAGGCACATTTTCCTTCCAAAGTCACAGCCGAGATTTTTAGGCCCAGGACACAGCTAAAATATGCATGGGGGTAACAGTACCAGAGAAGTAATTGTTTCAAGAACAAATATTTCAAGAATCTGGCTGGGAGTTCTATCAGCTATGGGTGAACTGCTTGAACAGTGAAACTGGTTGGAGCTGAACGAGTCTTCAGTGGACATAACACTCCACCTTCAGAGTGTAAACCTTTAGGCAGGATGGAGACAGCAACTGATTCCCATTCAGAAAAAACTGTTCAACCATCCAGAGACCTGAGCTGGATTTAAAAGTTTTTCCTGTTCAACACAGAGGCAGCTATTTGAGAAGTGAAATCATGAAAGCAAAGACAAAATTCACTTCTCATCTGAAGCCCAAAGCATCCTTCAACTCATACAGGGCTGTATCAAATACCTACTTAAACTGTCTCTAAGCAACACAGATCTGATTCATCTCTAATTAAATTGAAGTGTGACCTTCTGCACTCAGTTCATCTTGGATGGGTTTCCAATCAGGGCAACCAAGTGGCCTAAATCTACACTCAGAGAATGAGCAGGTACAGGCTCAAGCTACATGGGTATAAACTGTGCCAAGTATACTGCATCTATAGATCAGAGAGAAATGTAAAGCCTTCCTCTGTTTTAAGGAGCAGAGTTTTTACTCCCAGATGTATTAAGCTAAATTAGAGCTAATGCACAGCTTTGTAAGAGAGCTGGGATCAAGAACAGAGCTATATATGGAAAGCTCCTGTAATGCAGATAATTTTTCCATAATGAGTGGGTGAGCAAGGATTTTGGCAGAGAAGGGATCTTTTGTGGAGGGGCAGACATTTATCTCTATTCTTCTACAGCTCCAGAAGGAGCAACAACTAAGATTTATAACTGGCCATAGATATCCTCAATACCATCACAGCACTAAAGCAGCCTAGAAGGGACCACATCATGTGCTTGAGACTTCTCAAAGCAGGCCTAGAAATCCACACAAAGAAAGGCCCTACACACTTGAAAATGATTGTTTATACCAACCTGTCATTTGTGATAACACTGGGTTACCAACAGCTTGTTTTACAGCATTTTGGAAGGTCCCCCCCATCACTTCCAGCTTTCCTTCTTGGATACCAGCCAGGGTTTTGAGGACAGAACTGATGAAACTGTAACACAAGTGAAAACAAATTGGAACTGAACAGAGGCACCCTCACATACTGTCTTCCCCACTGCAGCCAAGGTTTCTTATTTCCTTGGTGACTTTCAACCTGTGAAGCTTCCACTGTGTTGACTGGAACAACCTTTTTTCCAACAGTGCCCAAGTGCTTCTGCCAGCTTTGGCCATATGAGCTGATCCAAGCCTTGCCTTAAAGCTCATGCTCTGACCAGTTTAACTGCTGGGCCACACCAATTGTTTTCATCCCAGCTTTTCTCTGTCTCCAACTTTAGGGTTATGCAACTCCCAGGTCCTGGTTCCATTTCAGGATTTCTATGTTTTACATCCAGCTGTCCACTGGCCAGCAAATTCCATAACCAGCAAAACCACACAGATATTTTCCCTTCTAAGAAAAAGTATTGGAAGGAACAAAGGGTAGATGACACTGCAAGGGGACTGAGATCTCTACTCTACATGCTCAGGGAATTAGGCCATGGATTTCCAGCCCTGTGGAAAGCCCAAAGAGAAGCAGCCAGCACCCAGCCTATGTTGTAGAAAGCAATATCTCAAGGTGATGTAGGGAATTCCCTCCTCTGGTAACACTGGCTGCTCAGCACAGATTCTGCCCTTCAGACACACACAACTAGTTGCCAGTAGCATGAGAGTTCAGCAACATTTTGCAGGACCACACATAAGGCTTAAAGACTTGACAGTTTCCACCAGAAGAAGATATCCTTCCAGGGGATGGAAAGAAGGAGAAAGACTGCATTTCATTAGGCCAGTCCAGTGTGCATACAGAGGAATGTTTGAAGCCTGGTGTATTACAAGCTTCCCATTTCCAGGAACCTCTAGGAAAGGGATAAAAGCAGATGGAAGAGCAGTGATTAAAGCTCAGGGCAGAGATAACCAATCCTTTGCACCAGTCTCAAGTTCAGTATCATTTTTAAGGCTTTTTAAAATAAACCTGGCTGTGGATTTCAGGCATTCACTGCTTCTGGTTTCATGTATGATAACAGCAGCAGGGAAATATCAGGGAGAACAAGGGAATATCAGGGAGGGTATGGAAAACCACCCTTTGCTATTGAGATGCCCAACAACAGCTGAACTGCCCACAAGGGTTTAAGGTGAAAGAACAAGATGTACCAGTAAGAGTAAAACCAAATGGTTGTCTTCAGAGGAAACAGGGAGGACAACTTCTAGCTTTCTAACTCACAATAGCTCTTGACACTGAATCAGCTTCTGTCCATCCTGAACAACTGCCCCAGAAGGCAAGAGTTCAGGATTCATTAAGGCCTTACCCAGTGGATGCTGGTTCACACTTCAAAACTGTGAAAATAAGAGACCATAGCAGCTACTGACAAGCCTTGGAGAACAACTGCAGCGTGCCTAGGTTAATGGTCAAGTCTTCTGTGCTTTTACTCTGAATGGTCAGCCAACCTTTTCCAGCCCCAAAAGAAAGATATTTGTGTCTCCCACATCTCTCCTTACCTGAGAATGAAGATGTCATTATGAAGAGCTGGGTGACAGATTGCATCTGTTGGTTTAAATACACAGCTGCCCTCAGGGGTCATTCTGTGAATATCTCACCAGGTATGCAGCAATCCAGGCTTGTCTTAATCACAGAATGGCTTGCATTGGAGAGGACCTTAAAGATCATCTAGATTCAAGCCCTCTTCTATGGGCAGGGACACCTCCTATTAGACCAAGTTGCTCAAGGTCCCATCCAACCTAACTTTGAATACTTCCAAGGTTTGGAGCCTCCACAAGTTCTCTGGGCAACCTGTTTCAGTGCCCACCACCAATTTCTTCCTAACGCCTAATCTAAATCAAGTTTCTTCCAGATTGAAGCCATTACCCTTCTTCCTAACACCCCATGCCTTTGTAAAAAGCCCATCTCCAGCTCTCCTAGAGCCCCCTTCAAGTAATGGAAGGCTGCTGGAAGGTCTTCCTGGAGCCTTCTCCAAGCTGAACAACTGGTGTTAAAGCAAGTTTCCCAGAAAATTCACTTCTCCCAATAACTCTTTAAGAAATTTTCCTTAAGTAATTTGCTAAGGCCGTAGCTTATCAGCTTTCAGGCCTGCTGTTCATCTGAAGAAAGTGTCCTTGGCTCTACAGTTCCTCTGTGGCACCCAACTGGCTACAGGAAACAGACTATGGCGTGGATCACAAGGCTGGGGTTTCAGAGGTGCTCAGCACTAAGAGCTCTTCTTGAAGTGCAGAAAAATTGAAGGAAGGACAAAGACAAAAGGGAGAACAATATGTTTGGGCCTGTAAATACTCATAATCAGTGTTAGATTTAAACTATGAAACAATTTAAAAGAGGAGGATACAACCTAAAAAGCCTACTAGCCTGCTGAGTAGTCAGTGCCACTCAGTGGATTAGGCCTCTGTCATGTATATGCATTATAAGACACCAGAGGGTTTTCTCCCATATGTATTTAAGATGCCATTGAACCCCAGCATTTCAGTCTGCAACAATAGGAGCTCTGTGCTTTTCTCACCAAGAAAGTGTTACTGGTGTATTGCTGAGAGCCTTCTCAGCATTGCTGTTAGCAAACAAAATTCATGTAACTTTAGCTCAGTCACTAATTCCATTGTCCCAGAAAGCAGTGCTAGTGAATTTCTCCTTCTATCCGGGGATTTGTTTAGAGCCATTAAAACACAACATGTGTAGCACAGCAACATGCCACTTCCACTAAGCACCACTTAAGTTCTCTAATAATATTGTGACAGGGTTTTGTGTGCCCAGAAGACAAATAAATCCACAAGTTGCAAGTAGAGAATTCAGAGCAGTTCAGCTTATTGAAGTGCAGACTACAGCACTCCCCAAAATCTAATATCAGACCCATGAGTCTGCTCCTGTTAGCGTTAGTCTCAGCTGCTTGCTGGTGCACTTCAGCTGTCTCTCTTGCAAGGAGAACTTGTGTAGACAAGTTCATTTCTGAGTGAAGCAAACATGCACAGTGACCATTCAAGGTGGCTGATTTTATTTTCAGCTTGGAGCTCCAGGTGAGCAACTTTCCACCTAGCACAGCTCCTTCAACATTCCAGGTGGCTCCACTGTGTGCTACTGATACCTCTGTTATCCCAGTGCATAGCAGGTATCCCAACAAGCCTTATGCAGTTGCACTGGTGCTCATAATACAGACACAGGAAAGAGAAGGCAGTATGAACTCCATACAGCTTAGAAGGGTCCATTCTTCTAAGTCCTTCTTGAGGACTGTCCAATAGTCAGATTTCTTCCTAGTGACACAGGAAAGTGGGCTCAGCTTTGGCTGCATGGATAGAATAGAATAAACCAGGTTGGAAGAGACCTCCGAGATCAAAGTCCAACCTATCATCCAACTCCATCTAATCAACTAAAGCATGGCACCAAGCACTCCATCAAGTCTCCTCCTAAACACCTCCAGTGATGGTGACTCCACCACCTCCCTGGGCAGCACATTCCAATGGCCAATTACTCTCTCTATGAAGAATTCCTTCCTAACACCCAGTCTAAACCTCCCCTGGCACAGCTTGAGATTGTGTCCTCCTGTTCTGGTGCTGGTTGCCTGGAAGAAGAGACCAGCCCCAACCTGTCTCCACCCTTCTCTTTGAAGCAGATGAGGGGAGTTAAGATTTAGCACATTGTACTAGTCCCTCAATTTTATATCCTGTTATTAATTAATTTTTGTTTTGTTTTGAGTAAGTCTTTGTCCCAGGTTGAGGCAGATCCTCCCTTGCCTCCCACCGGGGCAGATGAAAATGAGACTCACACAAACGGATTGCAGAAGTGATGGAAAGTTTAAATGGGAAAGCAATAAAGTGTTTTACAGAAAAGTACAAGCATAGTGACAAAAAAAAAGATCCCAAAGCATACAGCACACCCAGAACCATCCCAGCATTCCCTTTCTCCCTACCTGAGGGTATACCCAAAACCCCCAGGGCTCTTTCTTCTCCCGCCTCCACCGTTAGGCTAATCTCAGCTGGCTAGATCTGAGATTGTCTTTCCCCCTTCTCATCTTGGCATTACACCTAGCCAGGCCCAAGAGGCCCTGAGGGAGCTCCCCCTCCATTACCAGATAGGGAGCATCTCCCACAGGAGCGGTGAGGGAAGAAAGAGGAAGTGTGAGACCTTTCTGATAGATTTATAGGCAGCAGGACATTACGGGTCTGAAATAGGCAGCTTCCTGTGTCCACCCACTGGGCTGGACACCTGGGGCACCAGAGGTGCACCCTGCATGGCAGCAGCAGGAGGCACCCAGCCCAAACTGCCACAGTCTTCAAGCTCAAATACTACCAATGACATTAACAACCTTCTGAAGTTACTTCCCTGATGAGTGACAGAAAGTGGACTCTCCATTTCGGTCACATACACATTTGAGGAGTAAAGGATTCATTTCCCACCCCCCCACCCCCCCACCCCCCTTCTAGATAGAGAGAAGGGAAGAATTATCCTAAATTGAATTCTTTGCTCTGTGGGAACTCAGCTAGATGGATACTTCAAGCATAAATTCACATGGAAACACAAGTTATAAACAAAGAGTTCAAAGCCTTACAAATCAAGAGGATACTCAGCTCTCCACAGTTCCTTGGGAAGCATCTTGATGAAAGACTGCACTTGCTGAAAGTGCAATGAACTGAAAAACTGGTTGCAGCTGTATGGCAGAGTAAAGCTGCTTCCTGACAGAAATCAACATAGCTTGGTGGATCAGGACAAGGACACAGGAGAAGAGTATAAATGCTGACAGTAGCAGTTGACTGGACAAGGCCTCCATCATAGTCAGTGCTGTCTACCAGTTAAAAAACCAGCTGGTCAAAAAATGAAAGCCATAGAAGTTATTTTTTTTTCCAGGACTGACAGTTACATCATCCCACAAAAGTTAGTTTCAGGGAAGTTTGGCTTCCATTTTTATCTCTGAACATTTCTGTCTACTCTTGTGTATCCTGTCCCCTTCTACCTTCTGTTTGCTTTCCTTCCTGTGTCTCACATTTGCTCCTCTGCTAACAAAATAAACAAGAAGAGACAGAGTAGCTTGCAAATTGGCCAAGCCCAACACTCAATTTTCACAACAGCATAAAATGGATATGAATCTTTTTCATTATAAAAATCCTTAGAGAATTCCTTTTCCATGTCCAGGATCAGATGTCCTTGTTGTGCCAAGCAAGGAAACAAGAGGCACACAGTAGGCACTTTCCTCAACTACCCAGATTATTGACTCTGCCTCTAAGGAAGCGGATGAGACTTTTCCTTACACATATAAGAAGCCTGCTAGGACAGAAATCTGAGCCAACAGACTGCATGAGTGGAAAGAATCAGACCTTGGAGAAGGTGACTAGCAGGGTTATGGGCAAGAAGGAAATAAGGAATGAGATGTATGGGCTCCTTTTCTGATGAGCTTCACAAGCAGCAGCTACGTGCAGCTTCCATCCTTCAGAACAGACTGTCCTATGCTCTCCTCCACACCACTCACTGCATTGTACCCAAGGTTGCACAAGTATCCTGGAGGCTTCAAGCACATTGCTGGAGGGAGGAAGGGGGAAGGCAAGATGACTTATGAATAGAGCTATTCACCATAACCCACGGTGGGCATTCTTTTCAGCTTGAAACAGCAGCCAGGCTCTCCAACGCTAACCACAGCTGGAGGCTTGGCCAAAAGAGATGCTGAGAAAGGGGAAAAAAACCTCCTGGTTGATTTGTATTTAATCAAAGTAAACTACTGCCAAGACTCATACCATATAGGGACTTAAGATGTCTTTGTTTTGAATGGTAGACTCTGCTGTTGATAACTCCAACTGCATTATATTTTCCATGCAAAAAGAAAAGCAGTCCAGGCCAACCAGAGTAGCTTCTAGATTAATGCCAAGCTGTGGGAGTAGCAGTAGACAACTCTATTTTTCCTTTGAAACATTGATCTGTTCTACTGTTTTGGAGAGCTGAAGCCAAACAAGGCAGTACACTAGAGTCAGGTTGCCTAAACGTTCAAAGTGCAATCATCCTCCAAGTGTTTGCAGAAGTCTGACATGTTTATCAAGAACAGATTGATCCCAAAGGATTTAGATTTTACTTCAGAAATAATCCATTTAAAAAAAAGTGATGTGTACAACTCAAACACTTCACCGAGGCATCAAGAGCCAGGAAGGTGGATTTGCCCAAGCACCCAGCCCCTTTACTTCTTTCATATCTGAGCAACCCCTAAACCCCATCTTTTTCCCCTTGAGTAGTCTCTGTCCTTTCCAGAAATGCTGCATTTATCATGTCAGATGTTCACAAATGTTCAGGACCTGAAAGCTCAGCAGCTAGTGTCATGCTGACAATGGAGCTACCAAGTGTGAAAGCTCAGATAGACTTCATCAGGACCTTGTGTATTGCAAGACATCTTCTGCATTGTGTAAGCTATGCTACCACAAGACTGAAATCTGTAAGTCATTCCCCTAAGACAATGAATCAATGAGGCTGCTTCGAGGGGCATTGCAGTGTCAAAATTCCAAATGCTGTTTCCTACATAACTTATATGTAAAAACCTACTGCAGAGTTGGGAGTTACTGCCAGAGCCACTGAGCATCTCAAATCATGGACTGGTCTGGGTGCAAAAAGACTGTAAAGATCATCTAGTTCTAACTCCCCTGCCACAGGCAGGGACACCTTCCACTAGACCAGGTTCCTCAAGTTCACCTGGTTCCTCAGGTTCACCCAACCTGGCCTTAACACTTCTTGTAGATGGGGCATCCACAACCTCCATGGGCAACCTGTTCCAGCATCTGCTTGGGAAGCAGAAAACTGTACTTAAGAAACAGAAATCCTGTGCTGTATCCCCTACTGAATGCATCCAAGGGGCAGGGATACAGAATTTGAAGGAACTGGCAACCATTTACAGGACTGGAAGATGCACAGATGGGAGATTATTATAAACACAAGCTCCTGGCAAAGAATTAGAGACTATATCAAACTTCCCTCTTAGGAGGAAAAAAAACCTTAAGGGAAAGCACCTCGAGGAGGTTTACCAGCAAGAGTACTGGGCTACAGGAAATTACCCTGCATGCCCCTACTCTGGAGGTTTGTCTGATGGCAATCAACATCCAGCACAGAAACTAGAGGTCATTCTGCAGCTTAGATCTGAGGAGCTGCTCTGTGCACTGAGCTGATGCCTCTGCTTCTGTGCTCCAGGGCAGGCAACTTTAATTAGCACAGCCCAGATGTACACAGGCCTCCGATTAGATGGTTCATGACCCAGAACACAAACAGCTTTAACAAAGTACTAATTCCCCTTCAAAAGGCAAGCCCTTTAATGAATTTATACAAGCCTCGAGGCTAGAATTGCCATCCAAACATTACTGGTTTCAGAAAGGAGGAAGTGAAAAAGGGAGGAGGTTGAAATACAGAGGAATTATAGCCAGAAGCGCTGGCACCAGACACATGCATTACCTGGGCTGGTGGTTGGACATGGAAGCAACTGGAGAAGAAACACAAAAGTGCAATGAAAACCCTGTTGCAGCTTCAGCAGAAGTGCAACACTGCTGTACTTCAGACAGACTGCAACTTTCAAATAAAGAAGCAGGCTTTGGAATGGTTTAAGACAAACAACGATGACAAACAGATGAGAAAATGCTTTCACCAAGCGCTTAGCTCCTCGACTGAAAGGCATAGTAAGTTTGCAGGTGAAGTTCAGAGAGGAAGAGCCTGAGGCAGTGTAGCTTACCAAGCTTATTAGCTTGGGCTCCAACTTACAGCTCCTTGCCCTTTTTGCTGTCAGGGTCAGATGAGCAGAGACATCCATCTGGAAGGCAGCAAGGTCAGCAATAGTTCAGCACTGATGGGAAAAGAGGGGGAGAAGGACACAGGAAGGACCTAGATCTCCTCTCTTCTCTGCTATTGGCCTGATACATGATAAAAAAACCTCAAATACTTATCTTGTTGTATCTTGCTGTATTAACTCATATATATACTTATACCCAGTTAATGGAAGCAACCTCCAGCATCACTTTAAATCACATCCCTCATATCCCTGGTGGCCATTGGCCAACAGCATGGCTCTGTCTTCATCCTCAGCAAGCCAGTTTCCTGCCAGCCACCCCAGCCATGCAGCTACAGTAGTGCAGTGCTGAGCCTGACACAGCGAACCAGCAAACTCTGCTCAGGGACAGGCACTGAAATCAGCCAGTCCTAACATCCAAGGCAGGCTGAACAGGCAAGATGCGTCAGGAAGGTGATGAAAAGTAAGAACAGCCTGTTATCCTGGGAACAGCAAAACCACTGCAGGAACAGGAAGGATTACATAAAAGCAGATGTTGTCTAATGTCTCCAGGTCTAGTGAGCATGTAATTTTGACATCAGCCTTCTTGGCTCGTTGAGCATGCCTTTAGTCTCCTAGGTAGATGGCAGTTTTAGAACCCATCTGTCCATAAAAACCTTTCTTCCCAGTACTGCTTAGGCCAGTTTGCCTTGTAAGGTGAAAGAAAGCAGAACACACAGTTGTTAAATGGAACAGATTAATTGCACTGAGACGTTTCTGAATTGCCTGTATGGAAACTTGAACCTTTGGGAATGGCAAGGGTCATGAGAGTCACCAAGAAGAGAGTTGGTGATGAGGCTGCTTTTACAGGCCTTTGGCACAAAGGAGGAAAACAGAAAAAAACCCTAATTCTATCCATATATAGAAGGAACTTCATTACCTGGTCCTCTCCAAGAAAGTGCCAAAGTGAGCTGCTGGTAAATGCACCACCTCCTCTTTCCTACTTCCACCTTGTTTCACTCCTACTCTGCTTTAAAGAAAAGCTTCTTGCCACCTTAAATTCCTAGTGTAGGATTGCCAGCCTTGCCTCCTTTTCTATGTGAGAGCCCTGAGAACCACAGCATTGTGTCCACAATCTGTTTAGTGAGCTCTCTGCCAAGGCTGTGAATTAGCCCATCCATTACTCTGCCTCAGCAAGTTACATCTCACCTGTCAGCTCTGCTTTTTTACTGCTGAAGCTGTAATTCAACCCAGCAAGACAGAGTTCACCCACAAGTCCATTTGTCTTAATCCTTTACATAGCTCCTATTAATGTCAGGCTTATAAGCTCCAGTATTTAATGTCTTGCAACTATGAAATGCTCCTTCCAGCTTCATCAAGAGAAAACTGAGGCAGAAAATAAGATACACATCCACAATCCCATGAGACATACCCAGAAAACAATGACTCAACTTCAAGTCACTGAAGTCCCATGCAACAGCCACACTTTCTCCAAGTTCAGATGATACCATATTGAATCCTTTAAGACTCCTCTGGTGCCTAAAATCACTCACATGCTCAAAGTAAGTTGTTGATAGGAGACTCCCTAAAATATTTCAGATTCATAGAATGGTTTAGGTTGGAAGGGACCTTTAAGATCATCTTGTTCCAATCCCCTTGGCATTGTCAGGGACACTTTCCACTAGCCCAGGTTGCTCACGGCCACATCCACCCTGGCCTTGAATACCTCCAGGGAGGGGGCATCCACAATCTCCCTGGGCATCATGTTGCAGTGTCTTACCATGGATTCAGAGTCCACCTTTACTATATACAATTTCTTCCTACTATTCAGTCTAAATACACCCTCTTCAAGCTTCATACTTTGTTTTCCTAAAGAGTGCTGAACAATGTAAAATCTTCTGCCAATAAGGCACCAATCAACTTTCCCTACCGACAGTCTCACTTTTCCCACATCAAGATCCCAAGTAATCTGCAAAGCCTGCTCCCATCAAAGGCACTCACATTCAACACAGCAGTAAAACAGGCATGGAAAAGGATTGCCCAGGGTGGACACTGCACAGTTTTAGTCACTTGAATCCAGTTACAAAGAATCTGCAGGGGCCAGAAAGAAGCTATTTTATTTCAAAACATTTTCATGCTGTGCCCTGATCAGCAAGCAACCAACATGCCATGGCCTGAAATAACTCATGAAGCTCACTGACTAGAAAACAAGTTCTCTGAAAAAAAACCCAAACAACAAACCCAACAAAACAACCAACCAACAGCAAAAGCAAAACAAACCCCCAAGAAAACCCTATATAAAAGCACATGCCTTTGTCAGGCTCCTACGGGTTGCAAGCCTGCATCTTCCAGGACTACTTTTCATGAAGACAAAAGCAAATATAATGCTGGCAAGAATCCCATGCAGCTTGTATCTGTCCAAATCATCAGCTATGTTTTTGATTTAGCTGCTATTCAGAGAGCCAACTCCAACATATTGAACAAGGCAGACTTGTTTTGAAGATGCTCCGAAAGCAAACGGAGAGAAAGGGAAACTGTTCGGAAGCACAAGGGCAGAGTGGTCATGCGAGGCTTCTGTGACAAAGGAGAAAAGCGTTTGGTGTCTGCAGCACTCACAGATCCTAAACGACTTGGGAAGGTGGGAGAAGAACAGAACTCCTCCTGGGGGAATTTTTTTCCTTTGTATTTGTCCTAGAACCTATGCAAGAGCTTTGCTCAACAGCAGTAGTTGATCTGCTGGAGGGCAGAGAGGCTTTGCAGAGGGACCTCGACAGGCTGGACAGATGGGCAGAATCCAACGGCATGAGATTTAACACATCCAAGTGCCGGGTTCTGCACATGGCCACAACAACCCCATGCAGTGCTACAGGCTGGGGTCAGAGTGGTTGGAGAGCAGCCAGGCAGAGAGGGACCTGGGGGTGCTGGTTGATTGTAGGTTGAACATGAGCCTGCAGTGTGCCCAGGCAGCCAAGAAGGCCAATGGCATCCTAGCCTGCATCAGAAACAGTGTGGCCAGCAGGAGCAGGGAGGTCATTCTGCCCCTGTACACTGCACTGGTTAGGCCACACCTTGAGTACTGTGTCCAGTTCTGGGCCCCTCAGTTTAGGAAAGATGTTGTCTTACTGGAGCGTGTCCAGAGAAGGGCAACAAAGTTGGTGAGGGGTTTGGAAGACAAGCCCTATGAGGAGAGGCTGAGGGAGCTGGGGTTGCTTAGCCTGGAGAAGAGGAGACTGAGGGGTGACCTTATTGCTCTCTACAACTACCTGAAGGGAGGTTGTAGCCAGGCGGAGGTTGGTCTCTTCTCCCAGGCAGCCGTACCAGAACAAGAGGCACAGTCTCAGGCTGCGCCAGGGCAGGTTTAGACTGGAAGTTAGGAAGAAGTTCTATACTGAGAGAGTGATTGCCCACTGGAATCAGCTGCTGTGGAAGTGGTGGAGTCACCTTCATTGGAGGTGTTCAAGAAGAGGCTTGATGGGGTGCTTGGTGCCAGGGTTTAGTTTTTTAGTTGTTTAGGTGGGTTGTATTGTACTGCATTGTACTGTATTGTACTCTTTTGTACTGTATTGTACTGTATGGTACTGTATTGTATTTTAGGTGGGTTGGACTGGTTGATGGGTTGGACGTGATGATCTTGAAGGTCTCTTCCAACCTGTTGTATTGTATTATTGTATTATTGTATTATCTCTTTGTTTTGCCTCCTTCAGCATTGTCAAACGCTGCCTCTCCTTCATAAAGCTTTGCTTACTTCTGCAAGAGCATACGAGGAGCTCATGTGACCCTAACAGCACAGGAAAAGAGGTGGCATGAAAAATCTAAAGTACATGGGAACAGGTAAGTAGGGTCACCAACAGAAGAAAGAGGAGGTGGGTGCCACATGTGGACGCACCTGATTCACCAAAGCTCAGGTCTCACTTGCTGTGAATGGTTTAAAGCTCACATTACAACCAACAAAGATTAGCTAAACATTTTGCTTTTAAAAGACACCAGAAAGCACTTGTTCTGAGCGTGATTTACATCTAGATTATACCAGTACACCTAAAACACAGCAGAGAGACTTCAACTGCAGGTTATTGCACTAATAAGTGTTGCTAGTGAAAGAATGGTACCATTGCAGAGTATAAGGAGAGGAAAAACATCTGCACTCACACAGGTGACCAAAATAGATTCTCTAAAGCTCCCATTTGTTTTAGAAGAGACTAGAAAGCTAAGCAGAGAATTGTATCCATGAGGACCAAAGGTTAAAAAGCTGCCCTATGAGGACAGACTGAAGGAGTTGGGGCTGTTCAGTCTGGAGAAGAGAAGGCTCCGAGGTGACCTCATTGTGGCCTTTCAGGATCTGAAGGGGGCCTACAAGAAGGCTGGGGAGGGACTTTTCAGGCTATCAGGGAGTGATAGGACTAGGGGGAATGGGATGAAGCTGGAGGTGGGGAGATTCAGGCTGGACATGAGGAGGAAGTTCTTCACCGTGAGGGTGGTGAAGGCCTGGAATGGGTTGTCCAGGGAGGTGGTTGAGGCCCCGTCCCTTGAGGTGTTTTAAGCCCAGGCTGGATGAGGCTCTGGCCAGCCTGATCTAGGGTAGAGTGTCCCTGCCCATGGCAGGGGGGTTGGAACTAGATGATCCTTGTGGTCCCTTCCAACCCTAACTGAAACTATGAAACTATCAGAACAGACTCGGACAGACTTCTCCACAGCTGCTCCTGACAAAATGCAAAGCAAAGCCCTGAACACCACCATCATTCAGGAATGTTTGCCTCAAAAGCGTTCAATAACCACAGCTTCTTTGGCCTGAAGAGTCACTTCAGCACACAACCCAACGCAGGAGGGCAGCTCAACTCTCCAGCAGTCACGGCCAACAGACTGCTCCAAAGTTTTGCATGAAGTTGGCTTAATGCACTCTGAGCAGACAGACAGCAGTCACTGGTCACTGAAAGCCAACTATTTTTGTATTCAGAAGAGCCTGGGACATAAGATGCCCAAAGTATTACAAGGCACTAGACTTGAATACTGAATACTTGAAAAGTGCATTCTCTTTTCTACTGTTGTATAATTTTACTGCTTTCACTAAGCACTACCAGCTGTGACCGGTTGAGCCATCCCGGCCCAAGCTACTGAACTGTGAATTCCTAAACTTAAAAGCATAAGCACAGATAACCCCTACAAAGGCAAGAGGTGCACAGATGATGATCAATGATGCCTCTAACTACCCAGGCTCTGCAGAGGAGTTTCCAACACTCATCACAAAATGTCAAATACTGAAGTAACTGTTTGGGTTTCTCTGAAGGGACTCTGTGATAGAACACAGACATTCCTAGGGTTTTATCTCACTGCTTTCTCTTCAGTGATCAGTTTTAGCTTATGGTATAGAAGTAGCCAGAAATATACCAACAGTGAATTACATTTCAGACTGGAAAAACTTCAGCCATGATATGCATATAGACATATTGGGTCCCTCAGTTCACCAAAGATGTTGAGTTGCTGGAATGTGTCCAGAGAAGGGCAACAAAGTTGGGAAGGGGTTTGGAACACAAGCCCTGTGAGGAGAGGCTGAGGGAGCTGGGGTTGCTTAGCCTGGAGAAGAGGAGGCTCAGGAGAGACCTTCTTGCTCTCTACAACTACCTGAAGAGAGGTTGTAGCCAGGAAGGGGCTGGTCTCTTCTCCAAGGCAACCAGCACCAGAACAAGAGGACACAGTCTCAGGCTGCACCAGGGGAGGTTTAGGCTGGAGGTTAGGAAGAAATTCTACACAGAGGGAGTGATTGCCCATTGGAATGGGCTGCCCGGGGAGGTGGTGGAGTTACCATCACTGGAGGTGTTTAGGAGGAGATTTGATGGGGTGCTTGGTGCCATGGTTTAGTTGATCAGATGGTGTTGGGTGATAGGTTGGACTTGATGATCTCAAAGGTCTCTTCCAACCTGGTTTATTCTATTCTAAAAAAGCTTTTAATAAGGAAGACATTCTTTTCAAGAAATGCTTCTTAAGCTGGTTTTAATTATTGCTATTTAGTATGGTTTTAGTATATATTTTAATTGTTTTTAAATTAATTTTTCTATTTTTATTACTATTTATTATTTTCAGTGTGGCATGACTGCAACACAGAGCACTCTGAAGCTGGGGGCTGGAAATGCTTTGTGTAACTGAAAGGCTCTGTTCAGTCCAGTTTTAAAAACAAACAAAACCTCAACGACAAAACACTTCAGACTGCACTGAAACCAAAAGAAAACAACACCTAATGAAGCAAGCTCTTTGCCCTGTCAGTTTTGGGCTGTTTGCTGAAATGGAGCACGGGCACATCTAACACTGTCAGCTATCTCAAACCCGTAGCTAAGGCAGGTTCCTCCTTTGCATCCCTCAGCATCACTTCGAGCAGCTCAACAGGCAGAGCACAAAGAAAGCTGAGTTTACAAGCGGAAGGTTTGCTATCTCTGCAGTTGCATTAGTCCTATTAACCTACACTAAGCTATCCGTCTCCGGGTGCACACCACATACACGTTCACAGCACGGTCTGCTCCCCGCTGCCCGCCAGCCGCAGCCTCGGCTGCTGCCGGCACTGCTGCCCAGCTCCCGGCGCTCTCCCAACGCCACCTGCTGTTGTGGATTTCAAGGGAAAACGGTTTTTGCCGTTAGAGCAGACACTCATTTACCTTTTTTAACTAGATTTCCTTCCTCCCAAGTATCAATCCCCTGGCACAGAAGCCTTCAGGAGTTCTTACAACCAAGTTCCTCCACTCTGTAGCCCCGTGGATTGAATCTGAGGAGGGCAGATTTAGACTGGAGATTAGGAAGAAATTCTGTGCAGTGGTGAGACACTGGAACAGGTTGCCCAGGGAGGTTTGTGAATGCCCCCTCCTGAAGGTGTTCAAGGGCAGGTTGGATAAGGCCTTGAGCAACCTGGTCTAGTGGAAGATGTCCCTGCTTGTGTAGGGGTGTTGGAACTAGATGAGCTTTAAGGTCCTTCCCAAACCAAATCCAGACACAATCCTGAGCAAGCTGCTGTGGGTGACCCTGCTTTATCAGGGCTGGATGATCTCAGAGGTCCCTTCCAACTCCCACCATGCTGAGAGTTCATGATAAAAACCTAGTTCTCAGAACTGCTGTATCGAGTGCAGAGTTTATACACTGTAATTAGACTGCAAGGAACTGCAAATAACTGGCCTGGCAAAACACAGACATGCTTAGGAGATTAAAAGTGCTTTACTCCAAAATATTTGAAGGGACTTCCAAAAGGAAAAAACAAACAAAACAAAACCAACACTGAGACTGGTATAATGAGAAATAATTTCAGAGCTGAAAAAATGTTTAGAAGATGCTAAACTGCATGTTCCCTAAGGAACAAAATAGCATAGAATAGAATAAACCAGGTTAGAAGAGACCTTTGAGATTGTGTCCAACCCATCATCCAACTATCTAATCACCAAACCATGGCACCAAGCACCCTATCAAGTCTAATAAACCCTCCAGTGATGGTGACCCCCCACCTCCCACAAGTCAGAGCTGGAGAGATTCAAGGTCAGTTTGATGGGGCCCTGAGCAACCTGATCTGGCTGGAGATGTCCCTGCTCACTGGAAGGGGGTGTGACAAGATGGCCTTTGAGAGTCTGCTCCAATCCCATGCATTCTATGAACAATTTCTTTGGGGAATGTGTAGAGTCAGTAGAAAGAATTTAGTGAGGGCTGTTAGCCTGGCTCCTCCACCCCATACCTAACCTAGCTATTGAACCTCCCTGTTTCACATGGGTGCTGGATTGTGACTTCTGTTCTGGAAAACAGGCTGCTCAGAAGTGGATTATCTTTGTAAACATTCTGACTTCCACAGATCTATTTTTGTCTCACTCCTACAGCTTCTCAGAATCCAGTGAAGATGTCCTTTCACATGCTAGCCTGCCACTCTAGAGGGTTATTACCCTTATACCAAAAGTTGCACATGGCAAAGAGTCTTGTCTTGGGCTTTCTACCTAAAACTGCACTAAGTGAGATTGAGCAGCTTGTTTTTCCCTTTGATGGGTGTGTTACTTTCTTTTGGAGCACACACATCAGCATTTTCTTAAACCACTCAGGGCAGTATGAAGCATTACTGAGGGAGTCAGGCATTTCTTGTTTACACCAAGGGGCGCACAACTTTCAGTTCTGAAGAAAAGCAATCGAGAAATGGCCATCGACTAAACAAAATGTCCAGCAGCATAAATATTGGCCTCAAGTACTTCAAAATGTTTGATTGTGAAATAAGAGGCAGCTGTTGGTGCCTTCCACAGCTATCAGTGGAACAAGGGATGTGGATCTTGTCTTCTGGTGCTGCACCTTTCACAGCCTGAAGGTGTTTCACTTTCTTCTGAGGATAGCTCCCGGTTAGTTTCCCCGCCCAGGCACCACCAACTACATTGGACAGTGGGCACAGAAACAGCCCTTTTGCCTGGGCCCATGCAGAGGCATCCAGATTCTTTGACATCAAGGTCAAAATCCTTGAACTAAATGCAAGTCCTTGAAATAAGCTTTGCTCTAAATCCATTTTCTGAATGGCCATAGAATGATCACGGAATATGTTGGAAGGGCCCTCTGGAGATCATCTAGTCCAATCCCAGGTTCACTTGGATTGGGTTGCACAAGATGGCATTCAGTTGGGTTTGGATGAATCCAGAAATGGAGATTCTCCCACATCTCTGGGCAGCCCCTTCCAGTGCTCTACTACCCTCATGTAGAAATTCCTCCTCATGTTTAGATGGAACTTCCTGAATGACTTCTTTACAGGATAAGTTCTGCTTCCCTAAGACAAATAAAACCAGACTTAAGTAAAGATCAGAACAACATGCAAATTTGTCAACAGGCACAAGACTTAAAGGCAGTAAGAACCTGGAAAGAGAGGAAGCAGTGCTTGCACAGCACCCATTATTCTAAGGAGGTGATACAGCCCAGAGAGAGCAAGATGATTGCTCTAAGGAGTAGCATATTACAGATAATGCAAATGCATGATACTTTCTCCCTCTACTTCCTGTTTCTCCAAATTTATCAGCAAGAAATACACTAAAGACTTAAAAGAAGCCTTGCCCACTTCAGTGCTCCTCTGCTCCCTGATCACACAGTACTGAGCAGAAACCTCTCCGGCTTCGCCTTCGCAAAGCAAGCAAATTTCAGCAAGGTCTGTCAGAAAAGACCTCAGCTATTCACTCCCTGTAACAGCCACAGAGTTTAGTCTGTACATGTAACAGCCAAGACCTTTGAACTGTGTCTGTTAGTTTGAACTAGACATTTCACAAGTGTGGTTAATTTGCCTGAAGAACACCCACACGCTGAATTTATATTAAGAATGCATCTAGAGTGTGAAGTAGCCTGGGGCACTTGGGTCACACCAGCTGTGATGTATGCTGGCAAATAACTGATAACTAATTCCATAGTCCCAGCCCTTCCTCTTCAAGACTATACAGCAGCAATCTAGCAGTCTGCTCACCACCACATCAGAGAGACCTGATGATCTTTTCCTTGGCATTGAAGTACTCCAATAAACTCGGCTTATTTTTGCCAATACTTCAAAGGCAGATTACTCTAGAACTACACAGTTTTCAAGTCAGAGAAAGAAAAAACAAGTGTTTTTAGTTCAATATGCACTTCAAATGCACACTGCCAGGGATAATTTTTTTTCAGAAGCTTGAAGCACACAGAAGCACTTAACTAATTGCATAAGGATTACAGCATAGAGCTGTCCTGCTCACATTTCACTTCAGCACTAATGACCATGCCCTTTTGGAAACCTAAGGACTTGGGTCATATGCTGAGAGTGTTACCAGTTCTCAGCCAATCCCATTACATACTACCATCACATCCTCGACCAAGTAAGGAGGGTAAGATCTCTGGACTTCCTTTCAGGCTGTTACAGCTATTCCCACTTTTCCCTCAGCAAGATGATGGGGATGAGTATTTGCTACAGCAAGGGAACTCCAGTTCCTTACGCTCTGTGTTCTGGGGTCAGAGTACTGGGATGTTAACAATCCTACTAGAGTTCCTGAAAGCTGCAACAGCAGCAAATGGACCTGCCAGACACAGCTTCTTAAAAATATCATCAAGGTGGCTAATGGAAACTCCAGCCCTCCTCTCCTTGTTGTTTCATACATAGATGTATCATTTCACTCATACTAAGCATAAAAAAACCAAACCCTTCTCTCCAGTCACATTTGATTCAGAGCCAGCTCTCCAGTGCTATTTCTAGGGTCATAAATTAAGCATTGATCAAGTTACATTACATTGCCTCCTAAGGAAACACGGGTGTGAGAAAACAATAACAAAAACACTGGAGCCTGGTGTCTAAAAAGAATGCCTCCCCTCGGTCTGGCACAACGCACAAAGCATGCTTTGCATATTATTCCACTAGCTGTAGGATAAGGTTGTTATTCTTCTGACTAACTACACTGAGTTGTATGAAATACCTGAATTGAGCTTTCTCCTAAAACCTCAAGGCAGTTTTCACGTTACTGAAATGCAGATACATTTCCTCCATCCATTCCAGGCGGGAACTAGAAACATGGAAGCATCAAAGCCCATTTCTCTGTGTTGCTCACCTGATCTCTACTGTTAGACATGGAAATAAAGAACCAGCCTGTCTGAAAAAAGCTGCCTTCCATTTCCCTCTCAACATATGTCTGATCCAAAAGCTTTTCCCCAATCCTAGCTTTAAAGACTCATATTTATGCACAAACAAATCAAAAGAAATGAAAAGCTTCTGAATCCAGCAGGGAACTGATCCTGACATAACTCACTCCAGTAAACACAGTTTCCAATCACAAAGTTAATTTACTGACACTTCCTCCTCATTAAGAATTTCCACTACAGGAGACCTCAAAAACCTCAACTTGCAAGCAGATCCAGCATAACTCAGTTCCCAATAGGACTACTCAAGCATGAAACTTGCAATCCACTCTTAGGTCTCTCAGTGTCACATCATGGTTGCAGCCAGGTGGGGTTGGTCTCTTTCCCCCAGGCAAGCAGCACCAGAACAAGAGGACACAGTCTCAAGCTGTGCCAGGGGAGGTTTAGGCTGGATGTTAGGAAGAAGTTCTTCACAGAAAGAGAGATTGCCCATTGTAATGGGCTGCCCAGGGAGGTGTGGAGTCACCATCACTGGAGGTGTTAGGAAGAGAGTGGATGGGGCTTGGTGCCATGGTTAGTTGATTAGAGGTGTTGGATGATAGGTTGGACTCAGTGATCTCAAAGGTCTTTTCCAACCTGGTTAATTCTATTCTATCCTTTAATTTAAATTTATTGCTTCAGATTTTGACCTGAGTTCCAGAAGGCACAGCCTTTCTCTGACCTTTCCCTTCATTCTCACTTTCATTCATTCATTGGCTGAAGTATCACAGCTGAACCAGAACTCTCATGCACAGCAGAAGCCTAGCAACAATTTGTAATACCCACCCCCCACCCCCATTCCACCAATCGAACCCCAAATCTCAGTTTAAATCTCAGTTTTGATCTCAGTTTTGTACCACACAAACCTAATCCAAAATTTGGAACGTTTGTTTGTAGGAAGCTGGGAAATTTGGAGGGCTCTACCTGCTGCTAAAATTGAGCCACCCTAGGGTAAATAATACCTTCACTGAAGGACAGTTTCTCTACCTCAAGGAGGGAAGAAAGCATCAGCTGAACAGGAAAAAAACCAAAGGAAGATATCTTTCAGAAGCGAGAGCCTCGCCACATTCAGGGACTCATGTGCTTTGGGATTACTGTCCATCTGAAACCCCTGCCAGGTTAGATACATGGAAAAACCCAAGCTTTTCACCACCCTCTCTAATCCAGAGTTTATAGTTCAAACCCTTTTTTTCCACTAACAACCTTTGATTACTTGCCAATGGGTGGAGAAGGCCAGTGATTCCTTCCTGCTGAGCAGCACATGCCCTTGGTCTCTGCAACGCTCCCAAATGGTGAGTGGTCAAAGCAGCAGCTGTTGGCATATTTGCAGATCTGTACAAGCATCAAACCAGATGGAAATGATCTCCTTTGTGCCAGTAAATACTGAAGACTGGGCATGTGATGGGGTGCTTTGTTCCTGTATCTTCTCTCCAAAATGCAAAGACAGCACACATGGATGTTGTTGACGGAAAACCAAGTTAAGGGGAGCCGCAGGTGGCTGTGACATTCCACAAATATCCTGGGTATGTGTAGGACTCGAGCACAGTTGTAAAGCAACTCAAAGTTGTAAGGCTCAGAGAAGTAGCATCAGCCTTTCCACAGGGAAATGTGAGTTCACATCATCAATCTTGTGCTTGCCAAGAGCACACAAGGATGGCGAGCAGCCCTCTCCTTCACCAGAGGCATGTCCTGACACTCATTTTTCTAGCTCTATTTACCCACTACACACAAACTCACCAGATGTCCTCAGCTTTCTCTGAAACCCGAGACCATGTGGAGGCTGGCTGCTTTTCCATCAAAAATTCAAAACATTTAAAGTCAAATCAGTTTGATTAAGAGACCAATTACAAGATCCCTATTACAAGAGGATATCCCTATTCCAAGAGGGATCTGGAGGTGCTGCCGTGTCCAGAGAGGGCCACGAGGATGAGCAGAGGGCTGGAGCACCTCTGCGGTGAGGACAGACTGAAAGAGTTGGGGCTGTTCATCTGGAGAAGAAGGCTCCGAGGTGACCTCATTGTGGCCTTCCAGGATCTGAAGGGGCCTACAAGAAGGCTGGGAGGGACTTTTCAGACTATCAGGGAGTGATAGGACTAAGGGTGAATGGGATGAAGCTGGAGGTGGGAGATTCGATGCTGGACATGAGGAGGAAGTTCTTCACCGTGAGGGTGGTGAAGGCCTGGAATGGGTTGTCCAGGGAGGTGGTTGAGGCCCCATGTCCCCTGGATGTGTTTAAGACCAGGCTGGACGGGCTCTGTCCAGCCTGATCTAGGGTAGAGTGTCCCTGCCCATGCAGGGGGGTTGGAACTAGCTGATCCTTGTGGTCCCTTCCAACCCTAACTGAAACTATGAAACTATGAAACCAAAGCCATGATGAT